>JAJKFI010000045.1:5889999-5915189 GCA_029204185.1 Lerista edwardsae
TCCCTCCGTCAAGGTTTTCCCATCTGGAGAGACTGGAGCTCTTTACAGGTCTTTATTATAGAAGACCCAATAACTTATCTTCAATTTTTATTAGAAGATTTGGAAAAATATGGCAAAGTGGCAGGATTAAAGATCAATTATAAAAAAAGATGATATTAAAGAATATAAAGGGGAAAGAGACAGATAAATTGAAGATTTTTAGTTTGCAAATTACGAACAAAGTAAAATATCTGGAAATTATAATAACAAAAAAGACAAGTACATTAATGGAAGACAATTATTTGAAACTATTAAAAGAAATATCGAAGGATTTAGAAACTTGGAATAGACTACAATTATCTTTGATGGGAAGAATAGCCATTATTAAGATGAATAGTCTATCAAAAATTATTATTTCTGTTCCAGACTATCCCTATAATACTTAAGAAGAGTTTTTTCATAGAATTAAATAGAACGATGATTAGATTTATATGGCAAGGGAAAAACCCAAGGATAAAATTGAAATTATTACAAGAAGATAAGAGAAGAGCTGGATTCGGCCTGCCAGATTGGGTTTAAAGACTGGGCAAAAGCATGCAAGTCAAGATTAATGAAGTTAGAATCACATGACTTACAAGTTGGATGGCATGCATTCTTAATATATGACAAAGAGAAATATTATGGACAATTTAAACAACATATTTTGAGATCATTAATGAAAATTTGGGAACAGATAAGATACAATACATATTTAAAGATACCAAGATGGGTTTAACCTCTAGAAGTAATTAGTAGGTCAGACTGGACAAGAGAGGATCAAAATAAGAAATATCAAGAATTATTAGGCAAGAAAGGAAAACTTTTAAATAGACAAGAGCTGGAAAATAAAGGAATATACTTAAACTGGTGGAAAGAAATGCAACTTAAATCCAGACCCAAAGAAGATACAAAAACAGGAATTTATCAAGATGAAGTAGAGTTTGATAAGTTATTTTTAATGGAAGAAGACAAATATATTAAGATGTATGAATATCTACTTAAAACAGAAGATGAAACGATAAAAGAGACAATGATAAAATGGATGAAAAACTTTGGTTACGAGATAAATATAGAGAAATGGGAACAGATCTGGAATACGAATATAAAATTTACTAAAGCATCAACATTTAAAGAAAACGTTTATAAAAAGTTTTATAGATGGCATATCTCCCAGAGATTATAGCTAAAATGTATAAAGGATCTTCAAATCAATGTTGGAAGTGTAATGAATCAACAGGCACATATCATATGTGGTGGACTTTTAAAAAAGCAAAAAAAATTTGTAAAACAATACATAACTGGACTCAACAAATTTTGAAATGTCATATCCCATTTAGACTGGAGTTTTTTCTTCTCAATATTGTGTTGTCAATACAAGATAGACAAAATAGATATTTAGCAGTACATATCATAACTGCGGCGAGATTAGTGTATGCACAAATGTGGAAAAGTAACGTAACCCCAGAATTGGAGAATCTGATAGACAAATTATATGATGAAGCTGAAATGGATATCTTGACTGAGAGACTCAAAGATGGAAATTTGTGCAAGATAGAAAATTATTGGAAGCCTTTTTATGATTGGATAGATATACAATCAAGAATTTAGTAAAAGTGTTAAGATGTAAAGATTTTGTAAAATAGATTAGAAACACTGCTATCCCAAGACAGTAATCCTTTTGTGTCATCCTTAGTGTTCCCTTTTTCCGAGGTTACCATTATCACATACTGAATCCTTATATTAAAATCAATAAAACGTTATATAAAAAAATGATTTAGTTCTGGATTCAAATCCTACTTCAGCTATGGGCTCTGGGTATTTTGAGAAAAAAAAGTGTAATCTTATACACACATACCTGAGATTGGGGGTGCAATCTTAAACTGAGTTAGGCCAGCATAAACTAAACCAGCAAAATTTGGCCAGCATAAGGGACACTTTAAAGTATGTTTGGACCACTCTCGGAGTCAGAGAGGCCAGCACACAGATGTGAGCCACCCTCTCTGACTCTGAGAGTAGTCCAAACACGCTTTATGGTGTCCCTTGTGCTGGCCAAACTTTGCTGTCTTAGTTTATGCCGGCCTAACTCCAGTTTAGGATTGCGCTCTAAGTCACCTTGAGCTCAGACAGTGACACTTCTGAAGAGACATGCATAGAATTGTGCTGTTAATGCTGTTAACCTGTTGTCAGGCTGGTGGTTTGGACAAAATATATTTTGTGAAATTACAGTGCTATGAAAATATAATTCCTAATCTATATATATAAAGAAGAGCCTGGGTGTGTGTGTATGTATGTATGTCTCGCATAGGCTCCTCAACGCCTGGAGCGATTGGCACGAAACTCGGCACGCATATACCTTGCGGCCTGGCGACAAACACTGTGGGGGTCGGGCCCCCCTAGCCCCCCTGGGGGTGGGGGTACGCGGGGGTCCCCGCTTGAAAACAGTCAAAAATGGCCAAAATCGGCGTAAAATCCACAGTTTCCGGGGTCGCCGAGATGAGTGACGACACTCCCGATGCCATAAGAGTCCAGGTTCAGCCCCCCCTCGACGTGGGGGGGCACGAAGGGGTGCGAAACAAAACGTCCGCCATGCCCTGCTGTGACGCCTGGACCGATTGGCGCCAAACGTGGCATGCGGAAGCCTAGCGGCCTGGCCACAAACACTGCGGGGGTCGGGGCCCCCTAGCGCACCCGGGGGTGGGGGTACGTGGGGGTCCCTGTGTGAAGACGGTCAAAAATGGCTGAAATCGGTGTCAAATCCACAGTTTCCGGGGTCACCGAGATGAACGGCGACGCCCCCGACACTGTCGGAGTCCGGGTTCAGCCCCCCTCGATGTGGGGTGCGAGAAGGGGTGCAAAACACAACATCTGCCATGCCCCGCTGTGACACCTGGACCGATTGGCACCAAACTCGGCATGCAGAAGCCTAGCGGCCTGGCCACAAACACTGCGGGGGGCGGGGCCCCCTAGCACCCCCAGGGGTGGGGGTACGCGGGGGTCCCCACATGAAAATGGTCAAAAACGGCTGAAATCGGCATCGAATCCACAGTTTCCAGGGGCACCAAGATGAGCAGCGACGCTCCCGATGCCATTGGAATCCGGGTTCATTGCCCCTCGACATGGGGGGCAAGAAGGGGTGCGAGACAAAACTTCCACCATGCCCTGCTGGAATGCCTGGACCGATTGGCGCCAAACCCGGCATGCGGAAGCCTAGCGGCCTGGCCACAAACACTGCGGGGGGCAGGGCCCCCTAGATCCCCCGGGGGTGGGGGTACGCGGGGGACCCCCCGTGACAACGGTCAAAACCCACCAAAATTGGCGTCAAGTCCACAGTTTCCGGGGGCGCCAAGAGGAGCGGCGATGCTCCCGACGCCGTTGGAGTCGGGGTTCAGCCCCCCTCGGTGTGGGGGGCAAGAAGGGGTGCGAAACAAAACGTCCGCCATGCCCTGCTGGAACGCCTGGACTGATTGGCACCAAACTCGGCATGCGGAAGCCTAGCGGCCTGGCCACAAACACTGCGGGGGTCGGGGCCCCCAGCACCCCCAGGTGCACAGGGGCCCCCACGTGAAGATGGCTGAAAACGGCCAAAATCGGTGTCAAGTCCGTAGTTTCCGGGTTCGCCGGGCCGAACAGCAGCAGTCCCGATGCCGGTGGAGTCTGGTTTCGGGGGCCCCTCGGCGTGGGGTGCAAGAAGGGGTACGAAACAAAACATCCGCTGTGCCATGCTGGAACACCTGGAGCAACACGCACCAAACCCGGCACGTGCGTGCCTTGCGGCCTGGCGACAAACACTGCGGGGGGTAGGTCCCCCAGCGCCCCCAAGGGTGGGGGTGTGCAGGGGGCCCCACGTGAAGATGGCCGAAATCGGCCGAAATCGGCGTAGAGTCCACAGTGTCCGGGGTCGCCGGGACAACCGGAGATGCTCCCGACGCCGTTGGAGTCCGGGTTCGGCCCCCCCCCTCGACAGGGGGGGAGCAAAAAGGAGTGTGAAACAAAAGGTCCACCATGCCCTGCTGGAACGCCTGGAGCGATTGGCACCAAATTCGGCATGTGGGAGCCTTGCGGCCTGGCGACAGACACTCCGGGGGCAGGCCCCCCTAGCGCCCCAGGGGGTGCCCTGGGGCCCCCGCATGAAAATGGTCAAAAATGGATGAAATCATCGTCGGTTCCTTAGTTTCTGGGGTCGCCAAGGTGAGCGATCAGCACAAAACTTGGCTCACATACACCTTGCGGCCTGGCGACACACACTTCGGGGGTGGGCCCCCTTTGCGCCCCCAGGGGTGGGGGTACATGGGGGTCTTCATGTGAAAATGGTCAAAAACGGCTGAAATGGCATCAAATCCAAAGTTTCCGAGGTCGCCAAGATGAGTGGCGACGCTCCCGATGCAGTTGGAGTCTGGGTTTGGTCTCCCCTCAACGTGGGGGGCAAGAAGGGGTGCAATACGAGACATTCGCCATGCCCCACTGCGTCGCCTGGAGCAATTGGCGCCAGACTTGGCATGTGTATGCCTTGCGGCCTGGTGACAAAGACTGTGGGGGTCAGACCCCGCTAGCACCCTGGGGGTGGGGGTCCACGGGGGTCCCCATGAGAAGATGGTTGAAAACGGCTGAAAACGGCGTCAAATCCATAGTTTCCGGGTTTGCCGGGGCGAGCGGCAACGCTCCCAACGCCATTGGAGTCCGGGTTCAGGCCCCCCTTGGCGTGGGGGGGCGAGAAGGTGTGTGAAACAGAATGTCCGCCCTGCCGTGCTGGAATGCTTGGACCGATCGACACCAAACCTGGCATGCGCGTGCCTTGCGGCCTGGCAACAAACACTGCAGAAATCGGTTGAAAACAGCCGTCATCAACGTTGAATCTGTAGTTTCTGGGGTCACCGAGGTGAGTGGCGATGCTCCCGATGCCATGGGAGTCTGGGTTCAGCCCCCCTCAGTGTGGGGGTGGGAAGGGGTGCAAAACAAGGTGTCCGCCATGCCCTGCTGCGACGCCTGGAGCAATTGGCGCCAGACTTGGCACGCATGTGCCTTGAGGCCTGGCGACAAAAACTGCGGGGGTCAGGCTGCACTACTGCCCCCAGGGGTGGGGTGCACGGGGGCCCCTGCGTGAGAACGAATGGACGAAATTGGCGTCTGACCCGTAGTTTCCGGGGTCACCGAGGCCTGAGGCAAGGGGCCTGAAGTGAAGACAGCCGAAAACGGGTGAAATTGGCATCGAGTCCATAGTTTCCGGGGTCGCCGAGGTGACCGGTGATGCTCCCAACGCGGGTGGAGTCCAGGTTCGGCCCCCGTTGGCATGGGGGGCGAGAAGGGGTGTGAAACAAGATGCCCACCATGCCCCGCTGCGACGCCTGGAGCGATTGGCGCCAGACTCGGCATGCATGTGCCTTGCGGCCTGGTGACAAACACTGCGGGGTCAGGCCCCCTAGCGCCCCCAGGGTGCACATGGCCCCGAAGTGAAAATGGCCGAAAACTGGCAAAATTGGCGTCGAGTCCGGGTGACGCTCCTGACAAAGTTGGAGTCCGGGTTCGGCCCCCGTCGTTGTGGGGGGGGGGGGCGAGAAGAGGTACAAAACTCATAAACTCTGGAAGATCATTTTGTTACCCGGGCAACGCCGGGCAACAAAAAGCTAGTCTATATATATAAAGAAGAGCGTATGTATGTGTGTATGTATGTGTGTGTGTATGTATGTTCCACATAGGCTCCGCAACACCTGGACCGATTCGCGCCAAACTCGGCACGCGGGTGCCTTGGCCCCCCGAGACCAGCACTGCGCGGTTTTGGAACGGATCGCGCCCCCACGGGCGCGGGTACAAGCAAATTTGTGGTTCTCTGTGGGTGGCTATGGGCTGAGCCGCAGCATTCCGAGGCTCTGATGATGTCATGATGAGATGCAAATGACATGCGGAATCTTCAGGCAGCAACTGAACTCTTGACAGTTGAAGACAAACAACAGCAAACAGGTTTCACGTAGGCAAACCGATACAATGTGTTCTGTGGACATGTGGGCGGTCCCTGCTTGGCAGTGGACAGTTGGCACAAGGTGCTGTGGCTGTTGCTCTCTCTGAAAGTTTACTTTCACTGTGTAACATAAGGCAATTGGGCAGGTGCAACCAAAGGCTACAAAGATGAAACAACAGTGTACACAGGAAACACCTGAGGAAAAAACAACAACAACTTGCAACGCTACGTCACAGAGCTGCTACATCTAGAGCAACACAAACAGTACAGCAGCGTGACAAAAGACTCCACGATAAGAGAGACAGGGATGCTACATCTAGAGCAACACAAACAGTACAGCAGCGTCACAAACAACTACAGGATATGAAACAGAGGGCTACTACACCTAGAGCAACAGATACAGTACAGCAGCAGGGATGGGACATATAAACACCCGGGCACACATGTGAGTGGGGGTGGGGTCAGGGATGGGACATATCAACACCCGGGAACACATGTGAGTGGGGGTGGGGTCAGGGATGGGACATATCAACACCCGGGCACACATGTGATTGGGGGTGGGGTCAGGGATGGGACATATCAACACCCGGGCACACATGTGAGTGGGGGTGGAGTCAGGGATGGGATATATAAACACCCGGGCACACATGTGAGTGGGGGGGTCAGGGATGGGACATATAAACACCTGGGCACACATGTGAGGGGGGGTCAGGGATGGGACATATAAACACCCGGGCACACATGTGAGGGGGGGCAGGGATGGGACATATAAACGGGCCATCTGTATGCCTGGTGAGTGGGGGGGGCAGGGATGGCACCTATAAACACTCGGGCGAAGCCGGGTACATAAAAGCTAGTAATCTATATATATAAAGAAGAACGTGTGTGTGTGTGTGTGTGTGTGTGTGTATGTATGTTCTGAATAGCCTCCTCAACGCCTGGAGCGATCGACACGAAACTTGGCACGCATACACCTTGCGGCCTGGTAACAAACACTGCAGGGGTCAGACCCTCCTAGAGCCCCCGGGGGTGGGGGTACGCAGTGGTCCCCACGTGAAAACAGTCAAAAACGGCCGAAATTGGCATCAAATCCACAGTTTCCGGGGTTGCCAAGATGAGCGGTGACGCTCCCGATGCCGTTGGAGTCCGGGTTCAGCCCCCCCCCCCAACGTGGGGGGCAAGAAGTGGTGCGAAACACAACATCTGCCATGCCCTGCTGGAACGCCTGGACCGATTGGCACCAAACTCGGCATGCGGAAGCCTAGCAGCCTGGCCACAAACATTGCGGGGGTCGGGGCCCCCTTGCGCCCCCGGGGGTGGGGGTACGTGGGGGTCCCTGCGTGAAAATGGTCGAAAATGGCCAAAATTGGTGTCAAATCCATAGTTTCCGGGGTCACTGGGACGAGTGGCGACACTCCCGATGCCGTTGGAATCTGGGTTCAGCCCCCCCTAGGCGTGGGGTGTGAGAAGGGGTGTGAAACAAAATGTTCGCCATGCCCTGCTGGAACGCCTGGACCGATCGACACGAAACTTGGCACGCATACACGTTGTGGCCTGACGACAAACACTGTGGGGGTCAGACCCCCCTAGCACCCCCGGGGGTGGGGGTACACGGGGGTCCCCAAGTGAAAATGGTCGAAAACGGCCAAAATTGGCGTCGAATCCATAGTTTCCGGGGTTGCCGGAGTGAGCGGCGATGCTCCTGACACTGTCAGAGTCCGGGTTCGCCCCCCCCCTCAGCATGGGGTGCGAGAAGGGGTGTAAGACAAAATATCCGCCATGCCCTGCTGGAACGCCTGGAGCAACGTGCACCAAACCCGGCATGCGCGTGCCTTGCAGCCTGGCGACAGACACTCTGGGGGTCAGGCCCCCCCTAGCACCCCCGTGGGTGGGGGTGCCCCGGGGCCCCAGCATGAAAACGGTCAAAAACAGACTAAATCGTCATTGTTTCTGTAGTTTCTGGGGTCGCTGAGGCGAGCAGCAACGCTCCCGACGCTGTGTGAGTTCAGGTTCGCCCTCCCTTGGCGTGGGGGGCAGGAAGGGGTGCGAAACACAACATCCGCCATGCCCTGCTGGCACGCCTGGACCGATCGACACGAAACCTGGCACGCATACACCTTGCGGCCTGGCGACAAACACTGTGGGGTTCAGACCCCCTTAGTGCCTCCGGGGGTGGGGTACGCAGAGGTCTCCGCGTGAAAATGGTCGAAAACGGCCGAAATCGGCATCGAATCCCTAGTTTCCAGGGTCACCGAGACGAGCGGCACAGTTGGAGTCCGGGTTCAGGCCCCCCTCGGCGTGGGGGGCAAAAAGGGGTGCAAAACAAAATGTCCGCCATGCCGTGCTGGAACGCCTGGAGCGATGTGCACCAAACCTGGCATGTGGGTGCCTTGCAGCCCAGCGACAAATACTGTGGGGGTCAGGCCCCCCCAGCGCCCCCGGGGTGGGGGTGCGCAGGGGGCCTGAAGTGAAGACGGCCAAAAACGGGCAAAATTGGCATCGAGTCCATAGTTTCCGGGGTCGCCTCAGCGACCGGTGACACTCCCGACGCAGTTGGCGTCCGGGTTCGGCCCCCGTCAGTGTGGGGGGCGAGAAGGGGTGCAAAATTCATAAACTCTGGAAGATCATTTTGTTACCTGGGCAACGCCGGGTAATACTAATACTAACATATTATACTAATATAATTCCTAATAATACTAACATATATACTAATACTGGATTCTTACTGTTTCACTAGTATGCTTCCTAAGGCATCAGGAGAAAATTGAAAGAAAATAACATTTTCTTAATGTTTGCCTTAAAAGTGTGTCTTAAAGCGATATGCCATGTGATAGTTGATGCATGCTGTAAATACAGTTCTTTATAGATAGCAGTGTTTGTTTACACCATTGTATGCTGTCACAACAGTCCAACTGTTGCAATGGAAGCAGGCTCCCCTTGTGCTTATTCCCAATTATCTCAGAACCACAAGTACAACCAGGTTCTGTTGTAAATGGGTCCTGGCTAGATCCAGATTCCAGAGGTGATCATGTGAGGACTATTTTGAGTATGGCCAACCAGAATGTCTGCCCTAATGAAGAAAACAATGTTATTATTGGGATCAAATTCTTGCAAGTGTTGTTTTCATGTTAAGTCAATTATGTGATAATATAAAGTACAGTTCCAAATTCTGTCATTGTATATTAAACAGAGATTATGAAAATTGGTTCATAACAATGGTGTTATACGTTCATGTCTTATACCTAGGCAGAGGAAAAATACGATAAATCTTAATAGCCTAGGTAACCTTAATTCTTCAAATATAATCTGGTAATAAAGTACTGGTTTAGCATGGTGTTAACTAGAAACTGATTGCAGATATATGTATTTTTTTTTAAAGGCTAAGGGTGCAATTCTAATCACCTTTCCAGCACTGGGGTAAGGGCAGTTCAGCTCTGTGGTAAGGGAACAAACATTTCCTTACCTTGGTGAGACCTCTTTGACTCCCCCCCCCCCATGACTGTAGGATGCAGCACATGGCCCACTGGTGCAGCTACAATAGTACTGAAAAATTGATTAGGACTGCACCCTACTTTCAATACGATAGCAACCTCTTTCCAATAACAGAACCTAGGATGTTTCACAAAAGCTGAAATAACCAAAGATTTGACCCAACGCTGGCCAATTATGAAACACACACAGGGCCCAATCCTGTCTACCTTTCCAGTGTTGATGAAGCCATGCCAGCAGTGTGTGCTCTGCATTCTGCAGTTGGGGGGAGGGGCAGTGACAGAGGCCTCCTCAAGGTAAGAGAATGCTTGTTCCCTTTCTTCAGGGCTGTATCGGTACGGGAAAGTTGGATGGGATTGGGCCCATAGTGATTAACATGCCAACTAAATGGTTTTGTTAATTCTACTTTAATTTACACCCTATATTTCTCTTTTGATAGGAGAAACAATTTACAACAGCAACTAGGGGAAAAAAAAACCCCAATTAACACAATGAGAAACTTTAGCATAATAACAGCCAAATCCTATGGGCCTTTTGTGACAGCAGGTCAAGCAACTTGCTGACACAAAACACCCAGTGACAGCATGCAGGGTATGTGCCTCAGTAAGGCAGCAGCTGGGTGTGTTGTGGGTGTGGTGGGCTGGGGGGATTTGGGGGAGGGCTGGGGTGACATGCGCATTGGTAGATTTCTTTTTTCTTTGTCCCTTCACTCCAGATCTCCCCTTTTCACAAACTACATAGATCCAAGGAGACCCATAGACCCTCAAGAGGCTTATGGAGAGGTAAGGGGAAAATATATTCCCTTACCCCTCACAGATTTCCTGATCACCCACCAACACCCATCATAGCAAGTAGCAGTGCATTCCTTCATGGTGTGCCATCATGCTACCACATGTTGGGGGATAGGAGTGGGCTGTAAATCAGTGAAGACACATTGATCACCAAGGCACAGCAAACAATTAAGTCACTTAATTCACAATTCAAAAGCCTCTCCCCTGTGCCACCCATAAATAGGGTCACGCTCTTCATTTTCATGCTCTCCATTTGAAGTCTGTCTTCTCCTCATAGACAAGCCAAGAGGCTTTTAGTTTTGCCACCAACAGTCCAGCAATCCTAAACTTACTTTCCTGGGAGTAATCCTCCCTGGATACAATACTACTTCTGAGTAAACATGTTTAGGATTGCACTGTAAGTTTAGCTCTTGCTCTTACATTGGACAGGGTATATACAGTGACAGAACCAGCTAGAAACCACTGGTTTGTTACATACTTACATGTCTACAAATTGGTCCTTGTTGAAGTCTGAGCAACCTTTCCAGTTGGGAGATAACTAAAATTAGTGGAAATAACCATGTAGTCAGCAATTTGATTGTTTTAATGCAATCTTTTCCAGGAAAAGTATTTCCTTCAATAGAATTCCTTGTCCAAAGATAAAACCAAAATCAAACCAAAAGTCATACTTTTTCTGTGTACATTTGTGATTGCACAACTGGCAATCCAAAGTTCAGCAAGAGAACATCTCATCAGAAGTTTCACACGTAAGCAAATTTCTATGAAAAATAATGTGTACTTAACATAACACTAAAACATCCAGTAAATCCAAATTCTATTGATTTAGAGGGTTCTTAAAGCACACGGAAGACAGGAGCAAAAGCTTAATTTTCAATTAAGCTTTGGCAAATGATAAATTTACTTCTCCCATGAAGTCCTGCAGTTTATTAGGGCCTGATTTTGTGTACTGATGCAGCATAATGGATTCATTATTCCCATTTTTGACATTGAAGAATTTATTATCAGAACTCCTACAATCTTATGCCAATTAGGATAGCAAATTAATTGATGTGATCATTATGTAAACGTTTTATTGAAAGTTGGAGGGGCATAATGTTCTGAAATCTCATTCTGAGACGAACTGACATTTATAGTCCCCAATGCAACTTAGAGTGCAGTCCTATCCCAGAGTTAGGCCAGCACAGTTAGGCCAGCAAAGTTTGGCTGGCACAAGGGACACCGTCAAGTATGTTTGGACCACTCTTGGAGTCAGAGAGGGCAGCACACAGATGTGCTGCATTCTCCCTAATTCTGAGAGCGGTCCAAAGATGCTTTTCGGTGTCCCTTGCGCCAGCCAAATGTTGCTGGCCTAACTGTGCCGGCCTAACTCTGGGATAGGATTGTGCTCTGAAATACAAGAGAAATTTGCACTAGTCAATTTGGAATTTACTAAAGAGGTATTCTTTAAAAAAGAAGAAAAACAAAAGTCGATTGAATCAATTACATTGTGAAAAGACGTCATTCTTTTGATCACATAAAAAAATCTGTGATTCCTATGATCCCATGTTTCTATGCATGTACAAATGGATAAATATGTATTCTGTACTGAGAAGTTTTATTTATGACACCACTTATGACACATTATTATATTAACAATAGGCCAACTGGGGTATTAGTGGCTTTTTTAAAAGTGCAAAACTTACATTTAAGATTGCACAAAATGTGGACAGCAATCAGTGCTGCTAGGAAAGTCAGTTAGCTGAATTTATTTCTTGGCAAACATTTTATTTGATATTTGTAGAACTACCATCATGCAAGGTCAGCAGCTGAGGGATCAGGGTATTTCCAAATGAAGTGGAGTTGGAATACAAGAGTAGACAAGTGGCAAATATAAAGAGAACAACGTCAACTCAGCCAGTCTTTCCAGAACAGCTTCTGAGAGCGCAATCCAAAACCGAAGTTAGGCCAGCATAAACTAAGATAGCGAAGTTTTGCCAGCACAAGGGCCACCGTAAAGTGTGCTTGGACCATGTTCGGAGACAGGGAGGATGGCTCACGTCTGTGTGCTGGCCTCTCTGACTCTGAGAGTGGTCCCAACATACTTTATGGTGTCCCTTGTGCTGGCCAAACGTTGCTGGCTTAGTTTATGCCAGCCTAACTCAGTTTAGGATTGCACCGTGAAACGTAGCTGGACTTGCAACTGTAGGACCTACATTCACACAGGAAAGACCAAGTTGTAATGAAAGAGTCCAGTTTGCTTTGTCCTTGTTGGTGGCCGTGTTTCAAGGGTTCATTTCTCAAAGAGGGCTAAATGCCAAACGTTTGCATACCAGTTCTCAGCAGGAGGCATGGAATCCAATTTTCAGCACAACACAATTTCCAATTTCAACTGTTACTAATAAGAAGTCGTAACACATTGGAGTGATTTCACTTGAAGGTGAACAAGAGTGCCAGTGATAAGGGTGCTCATTGTTAAAATGGTAAACATGGTTAAAATTGTTGTGACTACAGTGTACCTTCAGGGATAGGGGTGGAATCCCATCTATGAATTAGAGTTTTTTTGCATCTGTGCTGAAAGTAGTTTTTAAGGTATATTTTATATTCATGTGTATTTTATAGTTTTATGTGTATTTTATCATTTATATACTCTGTGTCTTAATTGATTATTACCCACCTTGGGTGCTCTTTGGCAAGAAAGGTGGAATACAAATTGAGTAAATAAATACATAAATAATTTTTTTTAATTTAAAGAGTTTCTTATGCCAGATTATTCATTTCCCCATTTCTCTCTCTCTCTCTCTCTCTCTCTCTCTCTCTCTCTCTCTCACACACACACACACACACACACACACACACCCTTGGCAAGATAGCAACTATAAGATAACAGTAAAATGCAATTTTTAGACAGAGAAACCCTGAACAGAGAAAGACGGTTGTTAATGGCAAGACGGGTCTGATGGTCAGGGTTTTTTTTGTGTTTTTTGTAAACAGTTTTTTGGGCAGCATGTATTATTGAAAAATTTGGGATTCAACAATGCTCTCCCTAGTTTAATCTTAATTTGGACATTTGGGAAAATAAGTTTGCAAGTTGAATTTATTTGATTGCACCCTGTGGTTTGTCATCCCTTTTCCCAGATCAGGCCCTCAGCAGTAAGTATGTGTTCTGACCAATCTTTCTGTCCCTTGAGGAGTCTCAATTTAAATGTTAATAGGTTTTGTTGCCTGCAGAGGGATGGATACTCCATCTGGATACTCCAGATGTACTGTATACTCCAGTATACAGTAATTCATGCCGAGAAACAAGGAAGCTTTCTGCTTCTTTATTGTTCTAAGGGCTCTCTGCATATAGGAGTTATATGAATGATGTGTCCAGACCAATCTTGTCCATCATGCAATGAGAGGTACAAGTATGCATCTCCAATTCTCCTCCTGGTATGATATTCCCTTTTGCATAATCACATGGGATGGGGGCTCATCTAAACTACTGCTCATATACAATTCAACAAAGGGGAAGGAAAGGAAGGAAGAGAAAGAGGGCATGCTAATTCATGTCCAAACTGGCCACTTATGCCCTATATCTCCCAGAATTCCAGTTTAATTAGAAGAATACTCAAATTTTAGAACAGGATGACCATGGATCATTTGCAGCACCTATTAGTTTATTCCATTTATTTCCATGCATGAATTTAATGAATGGGTTTAAAGCTGCATCAAACAGTATGTGCACAATACTTTACACAAATTTGTAAATAAAAGGAAATCATGGAGGATTCCTTATACACAGTGGTGTCATCTAAATGATTTAAGAACAGGTACTCACTTTTGATTGGCACATGTTGGGACCCGCCCACTGGAAGTGACATCATAAGCCGGAAGTGAGGTCGTGGCAGGAAGTGACATGAAAAAGCCCTTTTTAAGGCCTCAGACAATTTTAAACTGACCCAACAGTTGCAACAGTATTCCACAGCACCCCCAGAACATGTTAAGGAGGTCTGGCATCATGTTAAAGTGACCCAACAGTTCCAAAACCCCAGAGCAGCTCATTTTTCAGTGGCAAGGCAAGGCAAGGCTCCACTCGTTGCCTGCCTGCCTGCCTGGCTCTGAGAACGTACAGGCAACCCAAACGTGCAGGAAATTCAAATGTTGCAGGGGGCGGAGTCGATGAGTGGGCGGGGGAATGGGTGGGGGAATGGGCGGGGCCAGCCATAATCCTAGAAACCGGTACTCGCGTACCCCCGCGTACTCCCTGCATGACATCACTGCTTATACACCAGTGTCAGACGCTGGACAATGCTGGGCTGAGCCGAGTGGCAAAGCTGAGCAGAGAAAGCCAGGACGAGAGGGGAAAGGTTGAGCTCATCAGGGAGGGCTTAAAAGGGAGGAAGTGGAGTGGGGTGGGGCGGCTTACCTGAGCAAAGGAGAACCATCGCCCTACCATTGGTTGTGAGGGAACAGCGGGAGGATCCCAACTAGAGACCATGCGGAAGATGCACTGGCCTAACCTCCAGGTTGGGAGGGGGGGCAGGCACCTTGAGCGAGACTACCAATGTTCTAACCCTTGGGAATAAGAGAAAGACGTTGTCTCCCCTGCAGAGGAACCAGCCCAGGTGGGGGCATCATCAGGAGCCAACCGAGACATGGAAGCCTTTCATGGGCAATCACCCAAAGGCATGGAACCCTGAGCCTTACACAAGCACCATAATTAGCACTGCACCCCCACCTGCAAGGCACTGAGCATCAATCACATATTGTGGCTGTGGCAACCCAGTTCAGGGTAGAACTGCTGGCTACATCCAATGTCCAGGTACACAGACAATATACCTCTGTATACCAGTCACAAGGGAGCAATGGTAGGGAAAGAGAGATTGTGTTGATCTCCCGCTTGTAGGCTTCCCCAAGGAATCTCTTTGGCCATTAAGAACATAAGAAGAGCCCTGCTGGATCAGGCCAAAGGCCCATCTAGTCCATCTCACAGCGGCCCACCAGGTGCCCCAGGGAGGTATGAAACAACAAGATGCTTGTATCCTGTTGCCATTCCCTTGCACCTGGTAATCTGAAGTAGCCTACTACTGATGTGAGGAGGTTGCACAATCCATCATTGCCTATAGCCCACAATGGACTTTTCTTCCAGAAATCAGTCCAATCCCCTCTTAAAGGCATCTAGACCAGATACCATCACCACCTCCTGTGGAAGAGAGTTCCACAGATTAACTACCCGCTGGGTAAAAAAAGAACCTTCTGATAAGGGCAGCGGTGTTATGCTGCCGGAACACTGGGCGGGACATCCAGGTGATCGACAGCACGCCCGTCGCGTTCCAGAGCATTACGCCGTTTGCGTAACCAATTATGCCGCTTGCGTACGTTACGCAAATGGCGTAACACTCCGGAACGTGATGGGCGGGCTGTCGATCACCTGGATGTCACACCAAGCGTTCCAGCAGCATAACATTGCTTGATAAGGGTGAAAGAGGAAAGTGCCAAAATTGGCTTGAAGCTCAACATTAAAAAAACTAATATCATGGCAACCACTCCCATCACTTCCTGGCAAATAGAAGGGGAAGAAATGGAAGCAGTGACAGATTTTATTTTCCTGGGCTCCAAGATCACCGTAGATGGTGACTGCAGCCATGAAATTAAAAGATGTTTACTTCTTGGGAGGAAAGCTATGGTGAACCTAGACAACTTAATAAAAAGCCGAGACATCATCCTGCCAAACAAGGTTCGCATAGTCAAAGCTATGGTTTTCCCAGTAGCAATGTATGGCTGTGAGAGCTGGACCATAAGAAAGGCAGAGCGCCGAAGAATAGATGCTTTTGAATTATGGTGTTGGAGAAGACTCTTGAGAGTCCCCTGGACTGCAAGGAGGTCCAATCGGGCAATCCTCCAGGAAATCAAGCCTGATTGCTCCCTGGAAGGACAAATCCTGAAGCTGAAGCTCAAGTACTTTGGCCACCTCATGAGAAGAGAGGACTCTTTAGAAAAGACCCTCATGCTGGGAAAGATTGAGGGCAAAAGGAGAAGGGGGCGGCCGAGGATGAGATGGTTAGACAGTGTCACCAAAGCGATGAACATGAAATTGGGCGAACTCCGGAAGCTAGTGGAGGACAGGGAGGCCTGGCGTGCTGTGGTCCATGGGGTCGCAGAGTCGGACACGACTTAGCGACTGAACAACAACAACAAGGGTAAAATAGTACTTCCTTTTATCTGTTTTAACTCTCCCAACCCTCAGTTTTAGCGGATGCCCCCTGGTTCTGGTGTTTTGAGAGAGGGAAAAGAACATCCCTCTATCAACTCTATCCCTTCCATGCATAATTTTTCCGTGCATAATTCCGTGCATTGTGGGAAACAGGATGATGGAGTAGATTGGCCTGATTCACCTGGTCTTATGACAGCTGAAGGTGCACGTACAGCCCTACAGACATGGACATGTATGCACAATTGGGATCCTTTTGCAGATCATGTTGATAAATATGGGTATATCTCAGTGCACGTCTTGATCTGAGTGCTTGGAGACCTCTCTCTATCTCTCCTCCCCATAATATGTGATTTCCATATGAAGAGGGCCACCCTCCCCTTTCTGTGTACTAAATGTAAATGCTAAAATCCTACAGTTGCTTCCTGGGAAGTAATTATCACAAAGCGTAATGTGGTAAACAGGATTGGCCTGCACATGTGCTCAGTATTCAATCAGACCAATATTATTATTATTATTTATTCAATTTCTGTCCTGCCTTTCTGCCTGAGGGCACCCAAGGCGGCTTACAACATTAAAAGACAGTACAGCAAACCACAATATATACAATTAAAACAATATTAAAAATAGTTAGAATTTAAAAAACAAGCAAGCCCCGTGGATCCCACAATTTAAAAGATAGAATGTAAAAAAATGTCAGCCAGACTGTCAACAGTTAAAGTCTTGTTTAAATAAAAAAGTCTTCAACGCCCGCCGAAATATTGCCAAAGAGGAAGCAGTTCTTAATTCTAAGGGAAGGGTATTCCATAGTTGTGGGGCCACCACCGAGAAGGCCCTATTCCTGGCCGCCATCCCTCTCACCTCTCCTGGTGGCGGCACTGTCAGAAGGGCCCCCCCCAGATGACCTAAGAGTACGGGTAGGATTATATAGAAGGAGGCGGTCCCTCAAATACCCCGGCCCCGAGCCATAAAGGGCTTTAAAGGTCAAACTAGCACTTTGAATTGGGCCCGGAAAGGAACTGGCAGCCAGTGTAGCCGCCGAAGCTATGGCCCGACAGAGTCGAACCGATGAGCCCCAGCAATACACCTTAGCAGCCATCAAGAGGGCACCTGCATTTGTGACATTCCATTTCATCATAGTGCCTGCTATGCATGCTCATGTGTCACCGCAGATGAGCTCCCTGAACTGCAAATGCAACTCCGTCGGAATTGATTTTTTTAAAAAGGTACAAATAAATCAGGGGGGAAAAAAGAACTCTTTCCAAAAGTCATTATGCTTCCCATCATGACCTCCTTCTGCTCTGAATGTTATCCATGCTTCTCAAGAGCTTTTCAGAGTGCAGTAGCAGAAGCCCAGGAATGATAAGCAGCAGGAGAGTCCTGAAGAAAAGAACAGGAGGTGGGGGGAAGGCGGGGGAATGCTTGTCTTACAACGCTCCTCTCTCAAATTGTTGATGAGGATGCCCAGAGCAGCTCTGAGATAGAGACTTGCTTGAAGGCTGAGGCTTCGCCACTGTGCTTTCATTCATTTTTTTTTCCCTCAAAATCAAAATATTGCAGCAGGCGCCTGGAAGACAAGGTCAAGTCGAAACAGGAGCAACTCTTGTGGATTGTTGTACTAATACCAGTTGAATCTGAGGCTAGCGCAAGGTGCTTGTTAGAATTCCATGCAAACAGCCAATGTGTGGCACAGGAGCAGTGGGAAATTGTGGCACACAGGATGGGAGCAAGAGGGCACATGGTGTTTTGCAATGTTGAGCATATCCTTGTCTCTTCAGGGAGACGCTGCTGCCTGCTGTCTGACTCAGCAGATCCCTACCATTCCCATCACTGTTGGCTGTGTATGGACCTGTGCACACAGTGGAGTGGCACTGGCTTGTGCTGTGCTAGACTCAGTGGTGTCATTCTATAATGAAGTGCCGGAACGGTGGGCGGGACTTACCGCGTGATTGGCTGCGCGGTTCTGATGCGTCGCCACCGTTCCGAGCCCCGCGCGGGCACCCCTGGCTTCGGAGGGGGTGCCCGCTTGCCTGGGTGGCGCGCTGGGTGCTGCGGAGAGCCGCGGAGGGGCGCGCCACCCGGAAGAAGCCCTCCGCGGCGGAACAGCAGGCGGCAACGCGTCGCGGGCCCCCTGTCAATCAAGGGGTAAGTCCCGCCTGCGTTCCGGCACTTCATTATAGAATGACACCACTGGCTAGACTTGTGCATTGCATGTGGCTTGTGCATGTGGCACATGTATATAAATAAGCTGCTTATCATTGCTTAACGGTCTGTTTAGCTGCCACTGTTTCCATCACAGAACAGTGAAAAACAGAGGTAGTTAACCCTGTGCAAAGACTTACCTCTTATCAAGTAAAATGCTGTTGGGATATTGAAATACAGGAATGTGCTGCATGGCGATGTTCTGGCCAATGACGGACTGCATATACGACAGCAGTCACATAAGATTATAATGGAGGTTTTATAGGTTTGTACCCAAGGTGCAATCGGCTATACCAGATTGTCTCACTAGATGGCACGGTGCACTAAGAATGTTTGCATGATGACAAAACCACTTAACAACTTGTTCTTCAGAACATATCCCATTGTTGATACATATCTGCATAGAGAAGGCTGTGACAGCAAGAGTTCCATGGATCTTTCCTGTAGCATCAGTCTCATTGCCAACCTTCTCAAGGTTAATTGGAGAAGATGGCTGGTTGTTTAAGGGTGGATATCTAACTGAGGGCGCAATCCTAACCAGCTTTCCAGCACTGACGTAGCAGTGCCAATGGGGCATATGCTGCATTCTGCAGTGGAGTATTAATTATGGAGGCCTGCTCAAGGTAAGGGAATGTTTGTTCCCTGACCTCAGAACTGCATTGCCCTTACCCCTGTGCTGGAAAGTTGGTTAGGATTGCAGCCTGAAGAAGATAGGCCATGAGAAACACTTTTGTCTAAAATGTGTAATAGATGAGACATCTTATACAAAACTGATTATTATTTAAATTAATAACAATTATTATTATTATTTGCAGTATATCATTCAGCATTAAGGACCAAGAGTCTTGACCTGGCATTCAAGAGTCTGCATAATGTACTCCATATAAATGTGATGTATACGAATAATTTGATTAAGATGAATAAATAAATTTAATGTTTGAAATATTTGTTTTCTTCTAGTCCAAATAAAAGGTTAAATATGGAGAATCTAAGAGAATAATTAGGCAAGCCATGGCTTACACAGGCCCACCCTGAATTTCAGGGCACGATCCTAACCTGTGCTGGAACAGGCTTGCGTCAGCCAAAGGGGCGGGGGTCGAATTGTGCTCTCATTCTTTACTTGATCAAAAACACTGGTGTGTAGGTGTGCAATTGTCTGACCGTCTTATCAACTTGAGGTATATAGCTGCGTTTCTCAACATTTGTCCCCCACCATACCATTTTGCATATAGTCCACTTACTGGAAGTACCACCAGAAGTAACTGGCATTGATGTCATTGCCAGTTACTTCCAGGTTGGGAGGCCAGAAACGACACAGCAAATACCAGTAAGAAACTCAGAGTGGATTGGAGGGTTTTTTGCAAATGCCCAAAAAAGCACACAGTGGAGCTCTGCTCCAAGACGCCTGCAACTGATTGTTGTGTTGCTGGTCTCACTGGCAGGCACTGCCAGGCCTGGGGGGTCCTGTGTGTACTACCAGGCACCACCTCAAGTACCACTGGTGGTATGTGTACCTCTGGTTCAGAAATGCTGATATAAAGGTGTGCTTGTGGGACTTAGAAGCAGAGAACCCTACGTGAGTCATCCAATAACACAGCTTTCCAGAAAGTTCGAAGTATTACATAGCAGATCCTAGGACACAGAAGCTTTGGGCAGGGAGGAGAGCAAAGCTCCCACTCTCTTGACCCCTAAGAACTACTTGGCACTATATTTTAGTTGCTTTCTTCACCAGAAAGTTACGGAAATTTACCTGATAATATTTGTAGCACATTTTAAAATCTTGACATTTCTGCTCATGTTTTGTCCAAGCAAGGCCTACTGGATTTGCTATGCATTTCCCTTGAGGTGAAATTTGTCGGTGTCTCTTATCTCCCAGAAATTGATCTACTTGTGTGAGCAAGTACAACAAATAAGTTGCCAGGTCGTATTTGCTTGTATCATCTGGGTGCTGCTTTCCCCCCCCCCCTGCTTGACAGCTCCCTGAAGTTTCTGTAGTTGAGATGAGCATATTATACTGTTTATACAAATGTAACAATAATATAGGTAACTTTTGCGCATGAACATAGAACCAAGCATGAGCATGAACTGGAACCAAGGCTAATTTTGCTCAGAGATGTGATACCAGAGGAGGCCTTCATCTTGCTTCTCTTAGTTTGTGCACTACACAATAATGACTCACTGGGCAAGAAAAGATGCTGGTGGACCTTTCCTCTTCCATCACCACACCAGCACCACCACCACCCATCTTTGTATCAGTTCCACAGGGCAGGACGTGTGGTCTAGAGGTTGAGGCGTCTCCTTGCCTGAAAAAGCTAAGCAGGATCAGCTCAGCTCTTACTTTGGATGGGAGTCCAGAAGCCGCTGCCTACAGATGAAGGAATGTAGACTGGCAAGAAATGGATAACGTCCTGAGAACGAGCCTGAGGTATGTTTTGCAGCTGCCTATGGGAGCTTGGAAAGTGCAAGAGCTGTGCAACCAGAATAACAATTGCACCATGAAAGGAAACATCTGGAGAATTGGAGGATCCTATGACTTTCGTTGAATAATACTTGTAAAAAAAATAGAAAAAATGGGGTTTTTGTTTGCCTGCCTATGTACACTGCTTTGAATCTATGAGAAAGGTGGTGTATAAATACTATAATAATAAACGTCCACCCCAAAAACTTTGCTACACACAAAGGCATTTCAGCGGCAAACTATTAAGCTGCATTGCTCACCTTTTGGAAACCAGCTCGCTTCTCTTGACATGGAAACAATACAACTGTTAACTGTTTTTCAGTAGATTGTTTGGTTTCTGTGATCATGATCACTCTCTGTAATTGCATTCCTAGCAGTACCTTTCACATGCTAATTAAACTGTCTTTTTGTAGCACTTAATCTTATTAAAAAATATTATTCCCTGACTGGGCTGATCCAGCACAGAGCCGACATATGGGTCCTCCTGGGACGGCGTATATCTTAATATAAGACAAACTCCTGCACTAGGAAAATAAATGCTACTTTGGAGCTAAAGTGTAACTAAGTGAATTTCACTTTTATCACATTTTCAAGAAGTGCCTTGAAGGGCTTTCCTGAACAGAGTTTAAGGAGGCAATATGAATCCTGTGACAGTAACAGTTGGGTTTCTCACTCATCTCCCTCACACTCCAGGTGTCCCTTTCCAAGGTTGCAGGGTTAAGGCAACACTCTTTTACGACTAGAAATATGGCAGCAGAGAACTTCAGTCAAAGAAAGAGCTCTCCTTTTTTCCCCTATAAGTGAATTTAACCCTCATGCATAACAATGAAGGATATGCATATCCACAGAGATTGACAGAGTAGAGATGTTTCAGCATTCTTCAGAGTGGAATGCACATTGACTTTACTGCAATTATATGTGAAAAGGAAACGTTCTATCTTTTGTACCAAGTCCATTTTCCCTCTAACTATTTTGTTCTGGTGTGCCAGGATTTGAACAGGGTCTGCCATTACATGGGGACATCAATGGGAATGGGAGAACCCCGTGACAGCCGATTGCTGTATTTGAGAACAAAACAGTTGTCCTTGGGGCATTGAAATGGGAAGTAAAGTAAGTTTCTCCTCCTCAGGAGCCTCCATACATTTTGGTGTCAAGGCAACATTTGGTGTCAAGGCAACATTTTGGTGTCAAGGCTCTTAAGGTAGGCCGGAGCAGATGAATTATAGGATAAAAATTATAGGATAGTGTTGTTTTGTACATAACACTAAGAATTTTTACAGGTGGAGAAAATATGTGCATCTCTCTCTCTCTCTCTCCCCCCCCCCCACTCCAGCTGGTCTCTTAGTTACAGCAACCCAGCCCAGTAATTGCTTCTTCCAGCAAGAGAAATAAGATACATGGTGGTTTTCAGTGATGTCATTCAGGGGGAACGGACCAGAACAGGCGTTCCGGATCCTAATGGGCTCCGTGGCTGCTTCCGGGTTTTTTTTTTTTTTTTTTTCAACATCTGAATTTGAACTCAAAAGTGAGTTCCTGTTCCTAAATCATTTGAATGACACCACTGGTGGTTTTCAATGGTGGCGGCAGATGTATGTAGATAGATAGAATCCTTTATTGGCATATATAACAAACAGAGTCTAAAAATACATTTGACCAGCCAGGAAGCAATTCAACTTCTCAATGATGCAGCTCAATCAGCAGATGCAGGAAGGTTGCCGCCCTTTCTGTTGTTTCCACAGAAAAGTCAGTTAGGGGATAACATGTTTTTGCCAAGTCAAAAGTTCCCCATCTTGTTCACAGAATAGGGTCCAGATGTGTCTTTGACGGATTTCAGCATTAAAGGGGCAATAGAGTAGCGAATGAAAAATAGCCTCAATACATTCCTGCCTGCACAAGCAGCATGGGGTATCCTATAGAATTTCCCATATAGGAAAGCAGATGGCAGGACAATAAATCTAGCTAGAGAAATTGCTCACCATTTCTGGTGACAGTGCAGAGAGTATAGATGTGAAGCTACTAGCCCATAGGCTACAGGGATCTCTAGGCTTAAAGGCAGTGGTGGGATTCAAATAAATTAACAACTGGTTCTATGATGTCATAGCCGGAGCAAAAAAAAAACCCTGAAGCCAGCCGAGGTAAGCGAGTGGGCGGAGCCCGGCCATTTAACTACTGGTTCTATAGAACCTGGGCGAACCCTCTGAATCCCACCACTGCTTAAAGGGGAGCAGACTTTCTTTGCTGCGCCGCAAAAAGTTCAATATCCAAAAGTCTACGTTTGATACACTGAAACACCTCTTGATAAGGGAGCAAGCCTAAGCTTTTGTAAGACAGTTCAATAGAGTGGATTTTCTTTTCCAGAACGTCTATAGGGAGTGGCCAATTAGATTCAAAGAGCATCATATAAAGCAAGCTACAAAGATCATACAGGCGCATCCAGTATTTTAATAGCCTTCAACCAGGCCCGACTTTCAAGCAGTGATTGGCCCATTTCTAAGCACATGGTTGCATAAGCCACACAGTTTGGGAGGCCTAAGATCAGTGATGTCATTCAGGGGGAACGGACCAGAATGGGCGTTCCGGATCCTAACGGGCTCTGTGGCTGGTTCCGGGTTCCTGACAAGTGCCAATCAAAAGTGAGTTCCTGTTCCTAAATCATTTGAATGACTCCACTGCCTAAGATGTTTTACAAGAATTTACCTAGGACACACTCCAGACCACTATTAATCCAGAGAGTAATTCCGTAAAATAATTGAGGATTTACCTTAGCATTAAAAGTGTTTAGAGCTGCAGGGACATAGCGGTTACCTCTCTCAAAGAAGAAATTAGCAATAGATTGGGCAGTGATATTAGCTAAGTTAATTGCCATTTTTAGTGGAGAGCCCAGGAACAGTAAATATAAGGTAGATCAAAGTGTCTGTAATTATAATATCACTGGGATTAAAGGGCCTCTCAAAACGTGACCCATCCAACAAATGGTACAATTTGAGGCTTCCTAGCTTAAACATCACTTTAGTGCATTTTGTGAAACTGTGCATTGAACCATACACACCCACTGCACACATTTTCTATCTGTCTGTTTCTGTCCAACCCAAATCCCACATCCTTGGGGCAGTTACCAAGTATACATGCCCATTTGTGGTCACCGAAAAGCCTCACCCCAGCTGCTTTCTGTGATCAGGATGTGCAAGAATGGCACATGTTGCTTCAAGTTACTTCAAACCTCCAAGTAACTTGTCATGGTGGTTAATGACCACTTTCTCTCCCTGTCATCAGAACCAAGATGTAACAGGTACCTAACCACATGGAACTATCCTACTGGACCACACAATGTTGATGCAATAGTGATGGAGAAGTGTGACGTAGGGGCAGGAGATCTGGTTGAGAGGGTAGAGCCGCTATTAAGCCTGAAGATGAAGATCTGAAGCTTGCCAGTTTGAGAATACTGGACGCTTCCGTGAGCGGTGAGACCTTCAGAATGCAACTGATAAGCTCTAAGCTGAGCTGTATCCAGCTGTCTGTGAGAGCGGAGTTGTGCTGGGCCAGCTGTTTCTTTGATGAGAGCAAATAAGCTGCCTGTCAGCCATTTACCAGCCAGAGCGGACACAACTGTGCAAGGAAAGACCAGACTGTGAAAGTTCCATCTGAATATAGCCATTCTTTAAAGATTAGAACCTCTTTGTTATTTGTTAAAAAAAACCTCGGGGTTTAGAAAAAGCTTGCCTATGTGAAGCTCTGAGTGCTTCCCGTTGTCAAGCCCATGTGACGGAGTGAGCTCCCGTTGCTTGTCCCAGCTGCTGCCAACCTAGAAGTTCGAAAGCTCCTAAACCTGTGAGTAGATAAATAGGTACCACTTCGCTGGGAAGGTAACGGCGTTCTGTGCGCTACGATGTATAGTCATCCTCCGACAAATGTCGGCTCTACAGGCTTAGAAACAGAGATGAGCACCATCCCCTATAGTTGGTCACAACTAGACTATTTGGTTGTGGGGAAACCTTTACCTATGTGAACCGCCTTGAATAAAACTCAAAGGTGCAATCCAATGACCAAATATATAAATACCATTATTATTATTATTATTATTATTATTATTATTATTATTATTATTAT
>JAJKFI010000045.1:5915199-5934701 GCA_029204185.1 Lerista edwardsae
ATTATTATTATTATTATTATTATTATTATTATTATTATTATTATTATTCATTAACATATATACAGTCAAAATGATAAAAAGATCACAAATATCACAGACTGGTCTTGTGTTGGCAATTCAAGCTCTAACCAACAGCCTAAGAGTTGTCCAAGTATCTGCGTAAGATGTATGATGTTCCCAACAGCGTAGTTTTTTGTAGGTCAGACGTTCTTGTATCATTGATCTTCAGAGTTTCTAGATGTTTTTGTAAATTTTTCGAAATAGATCCAAGTGCCCTGATGACAATTGGCCCTACTTTGGATCGTTTTTGCCATAATCTTCCAATTTCAATTGTCAAGTCCCTATATTTTATGATTTTTTCAAGTTCTTTATCTTCAATTCGGCTATCACCAGGTATTATTATTATTATTATTATTATTATTATTATTATTATTATTAAAACCGCTTTGTGAACTTTATGTTGAAAAGCGGTATATAAATACTAGTGATTGATTGATTGATTGATTGATTGATTATTATTATTTCTTGTTATTGTCTCCTCAGACTGTAAAATGAGCTTTAGCCTGTTGGATTGAGGTTTCACAGATCATCAACAGCACTATGCTGAGTTCAGATAGCAGCTAGTGCAGATTTTGGAGCCCAGCTGTAGTGTGATCCCTATAACTGAAGGTTGCTGAAGTGATTGCACTACATAAAGCTTCTGAATTGTCACTGAGGGCAGCCCTACATGCAATGCAGCACAGTCATCAACCTTGACATTATGAAGATATAAATGGCCATCACTTTGTTTTTACCTCAGTAGGCCTTCTCACCAAATGGAGCTAGCAGAGAGCACTCCTGACTCGCATCACACAACCTGGGTATTAGCAATGAAACT
This sequence comes from Lerista edwardsae, assembly GCA_029204185.1. Lineage (NCBI taxonomy): Eukaryota > Metazoa > Chordata > Lepidosauria > Squamata > Scincidae > Lerista > Lerista edwardsae. Next base: position 5,916,077 of record JAJKFI010000045.1, read on the forward strand.
CACAGAGGAAAACCAACCCATGGCTACAAGCCTGAATGACCAGAGCAGGATAACCCCATCACAAAAGAGAAATCTGATCATCTCCAAGTTACAAGAAGGCCTAACAACAATAATTACTTCTGCTTTTGCTGCTTGAATTTATGCCAGCCCAACCCAGTAGTGTTGGAGCCATTCTGCCTGAGTCATTCCAGGTGGTGGCAGAGCCACTTGCTATCAGAGCCGTTCTGGGTGGCAGTGTCGTATTGCCATCCTTGGCTGCAATGGTTCTGACTGTGAGTGGGAGGGGCAGCTTACATGGTCTGTTACGGCACCTGCGGTATTTTCTGACCCACCTCTGTAGCTATGCTACTGGCCCACCAACATCCAGTCTCTACCATGGCCAGACACTGGGAGTAAACAAGAGGGGACAGGATCCAGATGAAAGAGAGCTGCTCATATGATTTCACAGTGGTCTCATGTTTACGTTGAACTGGAAGATGGACAGGATGGCATCCAGTTGGAAACCTGCAGGTAGCATCTGGAAGAGGGGGAGTGATGGCCAGTTACCCACCACTGCCATGTGGGGACCTCCTGGCTAAGGATGTAGTGAACCATTTAAGAACCAGTTGCAGAATGCCTGTTAGGTCACACAGTCACGACACCAACCTCTCACAATCAACCATATCTAAGACTAAAGAAAGCTCTAGCAGGATTAAGAGGGCAGAGTTATCCCTATCCATCTCAAGGGGGAGATCTTCAATCAGGATTTCAAGCACAGTTTAAGAGCCATTCCTATCCCTCAACTGCCAGAGCTGATTTTCTCACACAAGATAAACATCAGAGTGAAACCCGAAGGCCAAAACAGCACTTCTAACTAATAAATCAAATGTGTTCTGTGTTATCTGGAATATAATGTTTTCTTCCAGAGTCTATTTTCAGGCATTGGCACTAGCACTTTAAAAATAGAATTAGATATTTGCTTGCAACATATATAATGTAGTTAACATATGGCGATGAAAGAATCTTAGCATTTTAGACAAGGGTAGATTGAGAAGATGGTTCCACAGAATCAGTTACAGAGGATTGTTTTAAGAGTATATATGTATTTAGGAAACAACTGGTGATTTTTTTTGCCTCTTTAAACATATTGTATTAAAAAGAATTTATTTAATAGCAAGTTTTTCAAAATCTGTACCTGCAGAAGCTTGGCAGGCATTTTGCTTGTCTTAGCATGAAAGCTGGAATAGAAAAATCATCTCTATTTGAGAGTAAACATCTCCCTCTTCTGGCCATTTTATGACATTTTATGACATTCAGATGCAGAACATCATGCAAGACTTCTGCTGCTTTGTTCTCTGGGCACATACTTCACAAGATTATTAATTATTTTAAATCTAGTGTGTCACATATTTGAGGAAGCACAGAAGTCTCTCCCACCACCACTCACACCCATTTTCCCCTTTCACTTTATGTATTGCTGAGGAAAATCACTTTCATTGCCAGAATGCGAGTTATAAATAACCCCATTCCACAATGCACACACATTTTCTAGGATTTATTAGTTATTACAAAATTATTATTGCTGTGCTGCAAATCCTTTGCCCATTTGCCTTTTTAAATAATTAAGCATTCTAAACCCAGTGAAAACCTCTCTCTTTTATCAGTCAGCCTCACGCAGTCCCATAGTGCTTGACCAATTTTTGTACATTATTAATAAATGGTAAATTACGTGGAAGAAAGTCCATTAATAGCGAAAGAATTATAAATTACAAGCAGGGCTTCCAGGCTCCAGCTTTTAGCTGAGAGAAGAAAATGCAAATGAAAGTAAATAAACATATTTGCTACCTTCTATCCCAGAAATATCCCACATATACAGACTTCTTTTGAAAAAGCAGCATAGGACCTAGAAGTCTGAACAAGTTTAGAAGCAAATAGCCATGCTCAATTAACCAAGCATATGACCTTCATCATCCCCTTGTAGCCAACTACATGTGCAGCAAATAAATTTGGGACTGATTCATCCATTCACACTCATCACTTGATGGCTTCTGGCATCGCAGGATGAGTTCCATGTTCAGATGGGCCTTCACAGATCTGACATCACATAAAGGGTTTTCACATTATTTGTGTCATCTCAAGTTTGAAACTTTTCAGTATAGTCAGATCACAACCTGTTACTCATCAGGTGTACAGATGTAAAGCAAATTACATACATGCAGATGTGCACTGATGTTTTTTTAGATCTGCTTAATTCACACATATCTGGCAGCGCCTATACAATCACATCAGTGACTGCCAGTGGTCCTGCAGCATGGTCATTATGCATAGAAATTGATTTGTTATACAGACTTTCGCTTAGAAGGCTTTGCGTGTGGCTGCAGCAAACCACAGCAGCTGCGTTTTCAGTCCCCACATGGAGAAGCTGGCTCATTCAAATGGCACCCTGTACAAAGCTGGCTGGGCCAAAGTTGTTCTAGCTACTCCCAAAAGTGATGGGAATCATCAAATGATCAATCAATCCACTGTGGCATATAAATATGGATCTATACACCCATACTCACAGACGCAGCTGTAAACTTATGGAGCTCAAGTTTGTCTTTTTCCGGAAGAATTCATTGTGGTGTTTGTTGCATGTTTATTAAAAAATGCCACTGAAGGACATGAAGGTCAAAGTCTTGTCAACCAAGATAAGTGTAGAATTTCATCATGATGTATGGAGATAACCTTTCTCCAGCTCTTGACCTTTTATGGAATTCAATCAATTATTTGTTACTTGCAGTGCTTTTTTTCAAAATCTGTATGTAACATAAGCCTATAGAGGGGGAAGGAAACAATTGTATGCAGGGATCCTATGCCAAAGCTAATAGCATGCCTGTGTGATTTGGAGTTACTGAGGGTGCGTGCAATCCTAAACTAAGTTAGGCCTGCATAAGCTAAGCCAGCAAAGTTTGGCCACCACAAGGGCCACCGTAAAGTAGGTTTGTACCAACACTCAGAAGCCAACACACAGAGGTGATCCATTCTCCCTGACTCCTAGAGTAGTCCAAACACACTTTATGGTGGCCCTTGTGCTGGCCAAACTTTGCTGGCTTACCTTATGCCAGTCTAACTCCAGTTTAGGATTGCACTCTGAGTCAAGAGAGTAACGTGCACCGAAGTTTACTCAAAGTGCTCAAGAAACACTTTCTGGTGGTGATGAACTGGGAATCACAATACTCACTCTGAAGGTATACAGGAGAAATTCTCCCACTAAGATGTGCACATGATGAAGCCATAAGAACAGCAGCTGGAAGTGGAGGACAGAGGAACTCCTTAGAAGGAGAAGGGCCAAAGCAAAGAAAGAAAGAAAGAAAGAAAAACATTTTTATAAGGGGGGGAGAGTGTACCAGAAGAAGGAGGGTAGGTTCACTAGAGGGAAAAAAGTTAATGAATGTGTTGTGGGATGGAGAGACGTTTCAACCTCAGTTGCAGTCTTTAAATGAAAGGATAATCCTCTTGGCTTTGAAATAGGTGAATGTAAGGTATATTAAAAACAACATAAATTGCATGAATACATTTTAGTACAGGTTGAGTACTTATCCGGACTTCTTGGGACAGGAAATAGTCTGGATTTCAGATTTTTTCTGGATTTTGGAATAACTGCATAAATATAATGAGAATTGCTTCTTCTTGCTATTTTCACTGTTCTCCATTTGGGTGTCTGCTGGCCTGTCACCCCAGTCATGGCTCCCCCAGAAGCAACCCCGAGCGGGGGGGGGACTTACCGGGGGCAGCGAGACATTGTGGGAGGCTGGAGCAGCGCTGCGGGGCTCCGGGCTGGCCACTCCCAGAGCAAGGAAAACCGCCGCTCTCCAGCGGCACCAGCATGGCTGAGTGCACCAGCGGGGGGGTGGCTTGAAACCTTCCGCACCCCGCAGTTGGTGGGCGTCTAGGCCAGGGACCAGTGAGGCAGTCCGGCGCAGCACGGAGCTGGCGAACCCCGATGAACTGCTTTGGAGGCCTCCTTTCCCCGTGGCGCCGCGTGATGATCTCATCACCGGCACTGGGACCAAGATCTAGTGAGATCTCAGCCTGGGGGCGGGGCTTGAGGGGGTGGACCCCAAGAGCTCGGCAGAAAGGCTCATAAGGAGCCAGGCAGTCAAGCAGGACGGATGCTCCTCCACTGGCTGAAGGGCGAGCAGAGGGGCGACTGTCAGTGAGCTGGACAGCAGATCCAGACTTGCTCCCGACAGTTGCCTTTCCGGGGACTGGAGAGCCCTGCTCCTTTGGGGGAAGACCGCTTGGGCCAACCCTTGGGGAGGGGAAGCGGGTGACCCTTGATTCCCTGAGGGACCGAGCGAGTTGGGGAAGGCGTACCTCTGGGGGCGCTAGGGTCTCTACCCGCGGCAGAGCCCCCTAGGGTGGATCCCCCCCTCAGCCACAGCACCCTGAGCAGCCCTGGCGGCGGGCACCTGAGGCAGCCCTCCACATCATCCGCCACAGGTCCATTTAAGGGCAACAAAGAAGGGGAGGCCTGTGAGAAGAACAGGACCCCCCATGCCAGGAGGGTATTGCTTGGCAGGTTATGGGCTGACCAGATGAATGTAAAAGCCCTGACCAAAATAAATAGTCTGCACCGCACCGCCATTTGTCTCATGACTGCTTCCTGCCGCCGTCCTAGGGTCTGGACCCACCGGAGCATGTGTATCCCCCCCCACCAGTAGCCGCCATGGACGTCACATGGCCTCTATCACATTTTCTAACCATGGCATACACCACACAGCCAGAGGCGTTTCCACAGGGAGGGCAAAGCTCTAAGCTTTGCAAGAAGCCTTACCCTGTCATGTAAATCCCTCCTCTCCCTTGCTGCTGTAGCCAGTAAGCAATGCCAAGATGTTGCTGTTCCCTGTGAGGATTGGCTAAAACGGTGCAGGAGAGGAGTGATTTCCACTGCAAGGTAAGGCTTCTTGCAAAACTTAGAGCTTTGCCATCCCTGTAGAAACGCCACTGCACACAGCAGAGAATAGAACTTACAGCCTGTACAAGGGAATGAGCACAAGACCTTCAAGTGTTTACACTACAGAAGGTTTAAAAAACTCTTGGACAAAAATGTTTGTGTTTTGGAATAGTCTGGACTTCAGGTGTCCGGATAAGGGATCATCTACCTGTGGTACGCAATAAGAAGGTGGTAAGGAGAGCAGGAATCCCTGATAGTAGGACTCTGTCTTGAATAAGACAGAGCATCCCTGTTTTTTATTGGTAAGACAGTGGAGCATGTGGGAACCATTATTTGCTCAGAGAATTATCTCGCTCAGCATTCTCCATCTTTTCACACAAGTGATAGGCTTGAGTCACAGCTCATTGAAGGCCATGGTAAAAACTCCCATTGATATTAATGACTCTGACTTATACTTTTGGTTCAGCTTTCCTCACAGTTTGACCAAATAAATCACCATAAAGATTAAACAATCTTGAGTCACACTGTAGTATATGGTATCATTTTAAAACAGGTTTTTCTTTTCTGTCGCAATGTTTGGGTTAGGCTTTTAGAACTTCCATTAGATTTGGGTAATTGTCGATTGTGCAAGCCATGTGAATCACAATCGATAGGCTAGGGAAAGTGCTGTACATTTGTATATACAGATGGAGAGTTGTGTGGGAGAGGAGTTTTAGTATCTGTCCATGACCATTCTCATAGCCTCCAACATTTAAACAGTGTGGGAAACTAATAAATGAACAACTGGGTGAAGATGTATGACTTCGGATTGCACAATATACTTGGCCTGGATCCAGAAACGCTTATGCGCCCATACAAAATGCTTAAAAATATACATAAGGAAAGGCTGATGTTTCTTTCTGGCAATAGCATCTACTGGATCCAGAGGCCCTTAACATTTGGGGGTGCATTTCACTGGTACCAGAAAGGACTGAAACATTTCTTAAGAATGTTTGAAAATGTATGAAAATTTGGGATCCCAGCTGCTAGAGGCCTACTAGGATTGTACTATAACAGGGACCACCAGACCCCAGCCTGTGGTGCCCCAGCTAATCCTTCCCCCATGTGAATGGAACATTCCATTTCACGGGGACCCTGCTTATCACACTGCTGCTCACCCTGTACTCTGGCCAGCCTCTTCCAGTTTCTGTCACCCCAGCATGCCGTGTGCCTGGATTTCTGGGCAGACACTGCTGGCTGGAATGCAGTATCAGGGTGAGCTAAAGCCTAGTTAGCTTATTCCTCCATGGGGAAAAAAATGTTCCATTCGTACAGGGACGCCTTTCTTGGCACATAGCAGTCTCCAGTTTGAAGACCACTGCACTATGACTAGGCATGTTTACTCTAACATAAGCCCCATTGAGTTAAGTGGGACTTTCTCCCAGAGAAGTGTCTCTGGTTTGCTGTTTAAACTACTTTTCTAGAGCATGATAAAAGTAAAGAACCTAACATTTTTTCTATATCTTCCTCCAAAAGGCATACTGTCGCCCCTTTTTTTTGAATCTTATAACCACAACATTGGTTCTAATGAATGAGGCTCCTAGGCTGATAGATTTTGTACTGAGCTGCAGTTTGTATTCCATTTCTCTCTTCTTCCAGTTTGTGTTTTGGGCCATCATTTACAAGATATTTCATCTCCTTGCAAAGACACCATTTACCGAAGTTTGACTTTCCCATTTCCTCACATATGTCGGAGTTGAGCAGAGGGCAGTGCAATGATATTTAATATGGCTGTTATCATCCTGTCACTTACTAAGAACTCTAACCTTTTCTGCTTTAGTGAAACACCTTATCTATATTCCTAACCCTGATTTCTCCTAATTCAAGGATTGTACTTTGGGGGGGGGGGGTTGGGATAAAAAATCAATCAAGATATAGGCTAGGAAAGAAGAAATATGTCTCTTCTTTGGGGAATATATAGAGGAAAACTTCTCAAGATTACTCCAGGTTTTATACAAACTGGGAAAATGCTTTGTTTCAGAATATTTAAAAATCATGCTGAAATCATTCATGTGCTGTTGATGTTAGTTGTGTTCCAGTTGTGTTCCAGATTTAGGGGTATAGATAAGGTCACCAAAGCAGAAAAGGTTAGCCTCCGTAGTAAGTAACAGTATGATAACAGCCACATTAAATATTACACTATTCTCTGCACAATTTGAACATATGTGAAGAGTGGGAAAGTCAAAGTTCAGTAAACGTGTCTTTGTAGTGAGATGAACTATCTTGTAAATGATGGCACAAACTGGAAGATGAAAGAAATGGATTACAAACTGCAGCCCAGTATTCCAGCAGAAACAGTCTTGCGTCATCTTAAGACACTCTTGTGACTTTTTGTGGATTTTGCTGCTACTGACAAGAACAGCTACTGCTCTAGAACTTGCCACCACAGAAGATAGTGCAAAGAAGAGGCATTTGTAATAAAAACAGTGATTCTGTCCAATGTTGGTTTTACATTCACTTTGCAAAACAAATGGAGCAAGAACTGTTTTGAGCTTCATATGCAGAAACAAATGTAGAACTGAAGCAAAGCCTCCATGCAGTGGTTTTCCCTGGACAATAGGTCATTAAATATCCATTATCTTTCCTGTATGGAATAGAGGGAGGCCATTAATGGCTGTGTTTGTTTTTCTAATAGCAAATAGAAGTGACATTTCTAACATGCCTCCAGCATGCTTCTAGCACGGCTCATTAAAAAAAAAAAAAGGAAGACAAAATGGCATCCAGTCAGAGACAAGTCATTGAAATTAAATGCATGGAGGCAGCCATGTTGTAAACAGACTGTATAGTGGCAGCCATGTTTCTGTCAATAGAAATCAAACCATGGAAGTGGCCATCTTTAATAGCTTTGTGCTCACATTCAGAATTGTTAGCATGGCAAGCACGCTAGAATATGAAAAACGAACTCAACCCACGTTTTGCTGGAAAGAGAAAAAAAGAACAGCTCTCTAGTGCTAGAAACTGAAAAACACAGCCATGGTCTTCAGTACTATAGAGCTTCCTCCAGCTAGTCTTAGGCTTTTATCACAGAGCTTGAGCCTCATGAAGTTTGAGTGTCTATGGATTTGATGATGTTTTTAATTGTCACAGTTCTGGCAGTGGAAGCTTGTAACTTTGAGGCAGGGGAGGAAGAGTGTGCTCTTGGGAGGTTGAGCTTCTCCTCCCTTTCTTTGCCACCTGTACATGATCACTAAAGAGTGAGTTTTTGACCTCTGAGATGATATCAATTGGGGATTTGCTATTATTTAGGAGCCAGTGCTCCAGGGAAGAAGGGTCCAATATCTGTGGAACAACTATTAATGTCCCTAAATGAGTTTTCCTTTTTTATGGATGAAACATACAGAAGGAATACCCATGTCAAAAGAGTGCTTTTGATTGCATTATGCAGTAGGACATAGCATTATTGCCGGGTTAAAGAACTGCAAGCTGTTTCAAAGAATTAAAGGACTACATAGCAGACTAGGCAAGAATGTACAGTATATAGACTCCATTTAACCACTCCCCAAGGCCTCTGCATCAGGACTGAACTGTTTGGCCTTGTGCCTGGCTTTTGACCTCCCTCATAAAGGCACAGAACATAACAGTTGCCTTATACTAAGGCAGATCTTTGGTCCTTCTACCCTGGTATAGTTTGACTAGCTGTAGCCTTCCAGCACCTTCCCAGGTGTGCTACTTTAACCTTCTTGGGTGGAGATGCTGATCATTTAACCTGAGACCCTCTGCATGCAAGGTATGTGTATTCCACCACTGAGGTTTTTCTTGCATCTTTTATGTTGTTATCCTGTTTCTTATGCATCTCAGTATCTCTTTCCTCTCCTTTCCTTTTTAACTCTTCTGTTGACAGAAATTTTTTTTTTCCACTGGCAAATGTTGAGCACATAGACTTCCTTTGTCTTAGAAGTGGAAAGAGTAGGGCACCTTACCATGGAGACTTGTGTAGTTGAATCTTGTAAGGCTAATGCACTGTTAAGTTTCCTGATGCCTGGGGTATTTGGCTTTTTACAACTGAATATTTGTTTGACTATGTGCAAACTCTTAATGTTGGTGTATTTCTTGTTTTTCTGTCATGACCTACAGGCAAAACAATAAACAAACATCATTTTCAATGCAGAAACTCCCATTGCCAAAGAGACTGAGCAGTGGGCTGAAAAGCAAGGATCTGAGGAAACAATCAGTACTGGAAAGATATAATTGGAAAAAGGTAGGACCATGGAGAAAGGAGAACTGAGGTAAAATTCAATGCAGGGCCAAGAAGGGGCTGTGAAGAATTGGTAGGAAGGGACTAAACAGGAAACTTCAGAGGCTGGGGGTTTAGACTTCTAAGGTACAGAGGCTACCACTTTACAGAGCTGAATATTATTAAGAGTTATGTAGAAGCAGAACTCTGTCAGTTTGGGCTTCTATCGTGCTATGATCATTCTAAGGGGAGAAATGAGAGTCAATAATCAAGGGGTAAGCACTGAATTTTGTAGATTGATCTGCCCATACCAATACCTTGAATGTGCTGTAGAGGTGACAGCACGTGAGTCATGCTAGCTGACTCGTTGTGCATGTTGTCCTCCACTACAAGGGAACTCAGGTTTCTGATTTAAGGGCTTGGGGTGGCTCTCTCCTACTTTGGCTGGGCTTCTTATTAGAAGCTTCTTTTCCTATGTTTTGCCTTTATAACAATGATTGCATTCCTTGTTTTTTATACTGAAGCTTTTATTGGAAGTTAGTTGTGTGAAACCACAGTAGGTTTGGTTGAGGAGTTTTAGAATTTTGGGTTCATGGGCTTTCTCAACATGTCATTTTAAAGAGGTTTCCACTGATTTTTCTCCTTAGCATAGGGCAGGGGAGGAGTGACTATGAGCAACAGAATTGGGGAGGGGGAGGCAATATCCTAAAGCCCCCAGTTCTTTTGCTTCAGTTTTGCTTCTTTTTGCAGCCTCCTTTGTTGTTCAGGCGCTAAGTCGTGTCCGACGCCTTGCGACCTCATGGACTTACTGTCTAAATGTTTCCGACATAGCTGTGTGTTAATATAAATAACAGAATGCTCTGCATGGTTGTTGTTGTTGTTGTTTTGCAATACAAGAATTGGTTCATACTAGAACAGCAGTTCCCAAACTCTTCAGATGTTTGGGAACCATTGTGTTTGTGGGGGCAGGGAAGCATGCCAGGCCTCCCTGTCCACCACTAGCTTCCAGAGTTTGCCCAATTTCATGTTCATCGCTTCGGTGACACTATCTAACCATCTCATCCTCTGCCACCCCCTTCTCCTTTTGCCTTCCATCTTTCCCAGCATGAGGGTCTTTTCTAAAGAGTCCTCTCTTCTCATGAGGTGGCCAAAGTATTTGAGCTTCAGCTTCAGGATTTGTCCTTCCAGGGAGCAATCAGGCTTGACTTCCTGTAGGATTGCCCGATTGGATCTCCTTGCAGTCCAGGGCACTCTTATATTAAGAGTCTTCACCAACACCATAATTCGAAAGCATCTATTCTTTGGCGCTCTGCCTTCCTTATAGTCCAGCTCTCACAGCCATACATGACTACTGGGAAAACCATAGCTTTGACTATGCGAATCTTTGTTGGCAGGGTGATATCTCAGCTTTTTATTAAGTTGTCTAGATTCACCATAGCTTTCCTCCCAAGAAGTAAACATCATTTAATTTCATGGCTGCAATCACCATCTGTGGTGATCTTGGAGCCCAGGAAAATAAAGTCTGTCACTGCTTCTATTTCTTTCCCTTCTATTTGCCAGGAAGTCTACTTTGGCTCCTTTTATGTAAGAAAAAGAACAAACTCACAAGGCCATGTTACGCATTACTGATAACATGTAACTTGGGTCTAAAATATATTGTCTTTCAGTTTCATGATCTCATCAATACATTGATAATGGCAGAGAGTGTCATCAGACAGTTGTCAGAGCAATGAAAATAAATGTGAATAACTGTGGGGCAAGGCATGATGCTCAATTACATGAACGAAGTGTAAAGATATGCAAGGATAAAATTCTTCCTGTCTAAGTTGCAGGAGATTGGAAAAACACAACTTTCTGCTAAACTTGAACTTTGAAAATCCATGAGGACAGAATGATCCAACAAAAACCACACTTCTCAAAGTGTGTGTTTGCTGTTTATTAAAAGATAATCAGTCTCCCTGTGGTATCTAATTTGTTAAACACTAAATAGGGTAGGAGAAAATAAGACAAAAAACTGCAGTGTGGAAGTTACTGTTTCTGCTTCCTTAATGGGAAGCCAGTAGCCTCACTCATTCTTCTATCTAAAGTCCAGTCCAATGCAGCTTTGCAAGACAAAACTCCAGATTTAGGACCGTTAGTCCATCAAAGGCTAGATTTGATCTCAGTGAAAAAGCAGATTTGTCGATAATGTCAATTACGAAACATGTTTCTGCCATTGAGAAATGCATGAGCCCAGTACAAGACTGACATCTAGAGCGCAATCCCATATAATACTATATCAGCCTAGAAAGGCCGACATAGCAGGGCTGTATCCTAAAGTCCATTAGGAGGCAGGAGCAGCAACGTCCAGGACAAGGGGAGGTTTCCCCCTTGCACCTGTGTAAGCCCCAGTCACCCCTAGGGGCCTGCTTGGATCTGCGCCTGCTGTTTTCAGGAACAGAGGAATGTGCACAGAAGCAGCCTGAATTGGGGCCGCCCTGGCCGGGGACGGGGTTTAGGATTTGGCTCTATGGCTGTCCTACATCACAGCTGCCATCTCCACCCACTGCGCCCCCGAGTTACGCCCCCGGAATGCCTCTAGAATGCCCTTGCGGGAGGCCCTGTGCCGACCAAGACCGCCAACACTTGACTGGCACATGGCCGGTGCTGCCAACGGTTGCGGTGGCACCTGAGCGCCGGCACTGCTGCTCACACTGGTCCGGCACCGGCCCAGCGCCACAGCGTTGACACGGACGTGCTTTACAGCACATTTGTGACAGCGTTCGGCTGGTGCAAGAGCTGGTGCAAGAGCTTGCCCTGCTAGTGTATTGTAGTTGATGATGCCATACCATTACTCTTGTTTATATAGTTCATTGTGTGAATGATCTCTGGCCCTTGTTCTACATTGGTTTCTGCCCTGTTTTCTGTTTCAGATCCAGCACTCCATCTCTTTCCCTCAACCTCATCCTCAAGCGGAGGGGACATCTCACCTACAACTGGGTCAGCCAGAGAGGTGCACACCTTCCATCTATCCCTTGTTTTTCTTCCCTTGGGAATGAGGTTTTTTTTTACCATGAAATCTGCTCCACCATGAACCTCCATGGACCCCTGCCCATCACCATCCCATTATGCCCTCCCCCACCTCTTTTGCGACCTTATCTTCAGCAGCAGATGGTTCCTGATCGGTTGGCACTGGTGGGAAGGCCCTGGCCTTTCTGCCTGAGTTCCCTGCAGCATTCTACTGAGCATGGTGCCAGGACACCTTTTGTAACTGGCGCTGACTGCTTTACTGCAGTCAGTACATGTGGAAAGTGGCATGCAGGTAAATATAGGCTTGGGCCCCAAGTACCTTTTTTTTACACTTGGAAATTAATGGCACCCTTACGCGCTAATGGGGAGCAATGTATTAGGCATTACTTTGCAATCACAAATTCCTCTGCAGCTGCATGGACTGTTCCACTTCACAAATCACAGCATTCTAATATTTGCCTGTACTTTTCTGCTCTCTATGTAAATTTCAAAGACTGAACCCAAAAAAATCCCCCTCACACTTTAATATCCCCAGAAGAGCCTGGAACATTTCTACTGTCCTCCCACAGTTCTACGTTGGCTGCTCCTGAATCCTCATTTCTCAGCCATCATGATTCCAATAAGTGGAATAATTTCCTGGGTGTCCCTGCAGAGCGTGTCAGTGATGCATTTAAAATTGGCTGGCACATTCTTTTTATTAAGTAATATTTCAATCCTTCACTTGCAACTGTACGAGAGCCTGCTGTCTCCGAACTATGCCCTTTTTCTCTTGCACATGACAGCATATAGTCACACCAATTCCACAGAAGGGAAAAATTTTGGTATCCAAATGCACACATTAGTCCGGTCCTTAGGTATGCAATGTATCTTGTTACAGGCCTAAGAGCAATCTTTCCCGCTCTCTCTCTCTCTCTCTCTCTCTCTCTCACACACACACACACACTCACACTCACACTCTCACACACACTCTTTCAAGTTAACGGATTGGGAGGGAGGCCTTTTTTCCTGCTTTAATGCTAAGCAAAGACTCAAAGCCAATCGAAACCCATACTGATACAGTGGTGCCAGCACAGGCTACGCTGCATCCCACGAGGAAGCTTAGCAGGTGGTAAGTCTCTTTAGGGTAAGCCCCAGCATGGGTTAACTTAGCCATATATTGCTGGTGCAAATCCAAATTGATCCGTGTCCGTGGATCAGGCCCAGGAAGGGGGATAGAATATAGCATGCACTGGCGCTGTGGATCTCACCACCCTCCCAGCCCTAATCTGCCCACTCCCAGCCCGTGGATAAGCCAGTGATAGGATTGTGCCATCTGTGTTACAAACAGCCACGTAAAGGGGAGGATTACCAAGTTCAAAAGCCATCTTGTCAGCATTCTGTTGTGCTTCAGTTCTGAACTCAGGCTGTGTTAAATGTTAGTCTGAAAGTTAGTCTGAATGTTAGTCTTGTTAAAACACCTTTTTAATATACTTTTAACAAGAAAACACTTTTTTTTAAATTTTAGGTAACATGATACGAATGATACAATGTAGTATTAGAAAAGAACAGACAAAACTACAAAAAAATTATATGTGGATAGCTAGAAAAGGCATCCAAATATCAAGAAATTTATTGATACAAAATCTATTTCATAAAGAAATGAAATAGATTCAAATATAGATGAAGCCAGGAGATCCTCCCTCCATTGTGAGATAGTAGGCGGGTATTTATTCTTCCAAGGTTTAAGTATATGTCTTTTTGTAACAGCATACAGAGTGCACATTTGTTGTCCTTCAGAGAGATTGCTGGCAAATAATTTAATATACATGTCTACAAATGATACTGATTGATTAATGACCTGATTGTTGATCTATGGTCTGTTTTTGGATGGGAGATGGAATGCCAGGCTGTGACAAGCTGCAGTACCTGTTGTGGCAGAACGGAGGCACTGTGGAGCTCATTAGCTAGTGCAGGAATGTTGTGAGAAGGCCAGCCAGCAAAAGAATGGAGTCCAACCTTGAGGACCTGTCCAGGCTGGACTTACGATCACTTGCTGAAGCTCGATGTCACATGGCCAGAGGAGAGAACCACACTGTGAAGGCTATATCTGAGACTGAAGGTTCAGTGAATTGCAGAATACTGTATATTTGTAAAAAAAAACAAACCCCATTGAAAAATGGTGGTTTAGACTAGCCTGCCCATGTAAGCCACCTTGGGCGTTTGCTTCAGCATGGGAAAGGCAGGATATAAATTCTTCAAAATAAATAAATAAAAATTAATTGTCCAATTTAGAGGTTTTTCAACCAAAACAAGTGCAACTCTGTTTATCTAAGGCCCTGTGAATGGTCTGAGATGATATCATCAGACTCTTGAAATCAAATGGGTTCACAGTATTACAGAGTCAGCTTCAGGCCAGGTGAGATTGCCCCATCTTCACTATTATAGTGCTGTGGTCAAGATAGTTTACCTAGGAAAGGGATGTCAGGTCATTTTTAGATCAACACAGCCATCTGCCCAAAGAGAGACTTCACTACCCATGAGTCAACCCATAGAATCCAGACATCCGGAAATCCTTACAGATTGCAGAGAGCCTAGCTTTTACATCAAGGCAATGTTACTTCTTACACATCTTATGGAAATGCTTCTATGTAACATGCAAAACCTGTACTGTCAAAGATGTGTATATGCACTAGCCATGGAGGTCGATTCATGTTTTATGTGCAGATTTTCCAAATGCATCTTTTGTCTCTTGTTATGGTTTTAGCACACCAGAAAACCTGTTATAGTTTTAGCACACACAAGGTACAATCATGAAAAACATATCAAGGAGCTAAAGAAACACAATGCTAAAATTATTGGTGGGAGACTTGGTCTGCATACACTTTACACCTGTAAATAGAATTCTGGTTTGAATCGGCAGCATATTTAATATAAGCCAATATACTTGGATTTTCATTTCAATATAAAAAAATCTGTCATCACTAATTACCATCTGTGGATCATGATGACATTTTCAGCAGTAAGCTCTGACTTAACTTACTTATATATGTGTGATTCCCATAATTTTTTTCTTTGACATTTCCAGCAACAATGGTAGATTTTAAAGCACATGTCAATCCATCCTTTCTGAATTTGGTGGTGGTGGTGTAGTGGTGGTGAGGAATGTTTAAGGTTGAAAGTGTCTTTGGGGGACACTCAGAGAATGTCATGACTAATGGCCCAATTTTATTCAATGGTCATGCCAATGTCACATTGACACCAGTGCGGTGTCTGACATACCCTCAAACCATCACCTACAACGTCACGCATCAGAGCACCAACATTGTGCAGTAATGGCCTAGTGCCAAGTCCGTCCTGGCAGAGTAATGCTGGCCCAGCCATTCCCAGTACCACTCCCAGTATCCATGGACTCCTGTTATGTATATATTGACATCCTGATACCACAACATTAGTGTGACATTGGTGAATCATCAGTGTTTCATCTCCATGACATCAGTGAATCATCTTCGTGATGTCATCTCAGAGAGGCCCCAGCACACAGACATGAGCCATCCTTCCTGACTGTGAGAGTAGTCCAAACATGCTTTATGGTGGCCCTTGTGCTGGCCAAACTTTGCTGGTTTAGCTTATGCCAACCTAGCTCCAGTTTAGGATTGCTCTCTGAGAATGCCAAGCCCCTCAGCACCACAATCCTTGTAAACCCCTTTTCCTGTTCTGACCTATCACCTAATATCCTCAACAGGAAAGTAATATTTTTGCACAGAACATACTCAGGCTTTGATGGCAGAAGATGGGGACTATGAAATCTGTGGTTTGTTCTTATAACTGAGGCCCAATGGAGAGGTGCCATTTTCTCCTGGTTTTCCTTTCCCATTATTCCTTATATGGTTACTCCTAACTCCCATATTTGGTGTAGGTCATCCCCTTTTGACTATTATCTGCCAGGTTTGGAGTGACTGTTTAAATCAGGCCTATTGCACTTATAAGAGCCAAGAGCAAAATTCAGAAGACTTCTAATTATATGTAGACTAGCCCTTGGCCTGAAAGCAAGCAAATGAATGAATGAATGAATGAATGAATGAATGAATGAATAAGAATACATTTTAGTTTTTCTTAGCCTAAGAAATGCTACTATTTGTACAGTGATTGCTTGCATGTTCCATCATTGCATACTGCCTGCAACTGTGTTTTCTCTGCTTCTTTTCTTCTATTTGATTTTATTCAGCCTTGTGGTCAATCTAGTATATTGTGCTAGCCATCATCAAAAGAGTACCATGTCAGAAATAAATGGAAGTACCATAACATTGCAGTTCCTTTAAGCTGGGCACACCAGTTCAGGGAAAATATTATGCAGCTCATATTATGCAGCTTTACAGCTCATACTTTTGCCAAAGATTTGAAGCAAGTTAAAGTTTGGGCCAGTTGTTGAGCAAAGTTGAGCAAAGTTGAGCAAAGTTGAGCAAATTATTTTAAAAATACAATTCCTTGCTTTTCATTCATGTTAGTATAATTAAAAACGTGTAACAGAGAACAAATTCCTTACATTGGGAGAGGCATACCTGATGTGCATGGCCTTGGCAGTGAATCGTTGAAAGACCTGTGCTGGCACCTTTTTGATATTCTGTGATTTGTAATGGACTCCTGAAATCTGATTGTGTGAGCAGATTGTGATGATGATTGTGATGATAGTTGGAACTTGGGCCCAACTGCGTAAGTATTGTGATGAAGGTGTTGCAGCTCAAAAGAGAAGAGATAGAAGGAAAATATTGCCACAGACTTCTCAGGAGATAGTATTACATGGCTGTTGCTGGAGACGTTTCAGATTGCAAGCTCTATTTGCGATTTCTTTTCAGATTTCCTTGCTTTGTTCTTTGCCTGCAAGAATGATTTTTTTTTTTTACAAAATGCTGCCACTTTGTGGGAGAAAATGAGCTAAAATGTGAGGCTAGCCTGTTTCTTCTCCCCCCCCATAAGAAAGTTTTTATTATTATTATTATGTGCTCCCAGGAACAGCAGGAGGCTAGCCCATTTTCCCCACCCCCGGGTTCTAAAGTGCAGGGAAAAACAAAACACCAACATAGCAAGGAACCATTAAACCATTTGCTCACTCCTGAGTAAATGCAAATGTGTAGCTCAGTTTCACGTTCCATAAGGTTCAATACATTTCTCAGTTTAGAGGGAGGGACTCCTTTCTCGAGTGCTTTTGGGGCCTATGTTCATCGGACCAGGACCAATCTGGTGGCATTGCATTCCTCTCTTCCTGTCCTTTCCAATGGACCAAGGCACTCGCCTGCTAAGGAGAAAACATGCAGTGTGGCTCAGTTTCACTTTCCATACTGTAGGTCTCCATGCATTTTCTTGGGCAGCTTACAAGCACAGTCAGAAGCACTCAGAACCTTGCTGTGCCCACCATGTGACTAATGCATTTACTGTATCTCCCGTGTATAAGTCGACATCAGGTTTTTCTGGGCAATTTTAAGGCATACATTTTTGACTAATACACGAGTATACAGTGGACAGTAGTTCCTGTGTCTTTTAGGAACTGAGGCAGAAAACAAAATTGGGGAGAGGCTTCTATTAGAAATATACACCAATGTATGGGCAGAACTAGATTGGTGTATATTAACAAAAGTGTGATATACTCTCTTCCAATAGTATGGGGGGCATGCCCTTGTAACCTGTCATATTACTAAATAGTGTTTATCTTCTGTGGACTTAAATAATCTCTTTAATTGTCCTGTTCTTCTGTTGGAGAATCCAAGGTGTAACCTGACTTGTAGTCTCTTCTACTAAGTGGTCACAACGTACTGTTGCTTGCTTGATTGTTGCAGTAAATGTCTTACAAAAATGCAATTCTCTTGTGTGTGGGACGTTGATTTCCTCAACTCTGTTGACAGTATATACTACTATGTTGCCAGAGGCTGCATGAAAACGCCTCTATGGTGCAGAGTCAAGAGGAGTTGGTGTTCTAAGTGTGTGGTTCCTGGGTATGGGGCATACTGGTGTACTTTGGGTTTCCCTGACATACTTTCACAGCAATCCACATTTTGACATTGTACCCAAACTTTGATATGTGCTTGTAGTAGAAACACCACCACCCTCACTGTCACTTGTTGTTCTGAGGGCTAACTAGTGTTTGCCTGTTTGGATATATGGCAAATGTGATTGGCCATGAAAGAGGAGGTGTGAGATGTCATGAGGAGAGGTGGCTGAAAGGAACATATGAGTTCAAAACGATCACAAACTGTGAAACCATGATTTGAGGTTGTGATCTGGGTTATATGGGATGATTTGATCAGAGTTCAATCGTAAAGTTCACCTCCTCATACTAAGCAAGGTATTGTGTAACTAGCCATTAAGAACTTCATACATGAATGAAAACTGCTGCTAATGTCATTTGAGCATTCATAACATCCAGTGTGATGGTTGTGGGATGGATCCGAATGATAAAAACACCAAACACATTACCCTGCACCCCCCAATAATGACAACACGAGACAAGAGTTTGG
>JAJKFI010000045.1:5939701-5953530 GCA_029204185.1 Lerista edwardsae
GTGGGACAGGGCAAACAGGGCTGCGTGGCAAGCACGCAACCGTCATTCCCATTGTAATACACCAATAGAAACATAAAACTCATGAAACTTGGAATGTGCTTCTGAGTTGTGCACTTGTGGTGGTGGGTGTTCACAAGCTTAAATATGCAGGTAGGAGGGCAGTGTTTGCCTGCTACCCTGTCATGGGACAGGGGAATGTGTGACCAGGCCTATGTTTCTCCTGAAACATATATTCAATTATTGTTAAGACAGCCCTATCCTAGTCTCCCCTCCACAGATGATGCAAAATCAAAATGGCTCCTGGTGCATCCTGTGGTGAGGCTGTTGTGGAGATCTTCCCTGAGTAAAGGAACATTCCCTTACCAAGGTGTAGCCTCTGCAGCGTGGAGGTGTCTAGAGGGCCTGTGCTAGGAAATTCGCTGAAGCAGGTCTGCATGGGCCCGTGCTTGAATTCTCTTGGGGGGGGGGGATAAAATGTCATCATGAAACAATGTTGCTTATCTCAATGCACACAGTATCTGGTAATTTCTTGATGAAATCACCGGTTTTCCAAATATAATGTTGGTCACATTCACTTCCTACATAGAGATATAGTGTAAATTGGAATATTAGGAAACAATCTTTCCATTTCAATGGAATTATCTCATTACAATTTAATGTATTACTTCTATCCCCCCCCCACTAATTGAGGTAAACAGGCACTTCTGACAATAACGAAAATGAGAACTTAATGGAGTGTTCATGATCTAGATTTCTTTGTAGACTATTTCTTTATTCAGTTTCTTTATTCTGAACTTTATTCAGTTCAGTGGCAAGCTTAACACAAGCTATTTTTGCAAATAGGAAAACATGCATCATTTGAATCTTTGTTCCAGCATATTAGAAACCCACCTATCTAAGGTTTGCATAGTTTAGATGTCATTGAGCTTAATACACACTGAAACCTGAGGCAGAAGTTTCAATTCTGTATTCATAAATATGATGTTTTTTTTTTAATTCTTCAGAATGCACAGAGAAAAGTTTTAAAGTATTAGCCCACTACTTTTTTTTCAGATTTCAGATTGCTCTCCCACATCCAATTTAGATTTGCACCTTAAGGCTAGGGAGCTGTCCAGCAGGTCAGGGAACAAGGTGGGACACATCAGGTGCTCCAAACCTGCATCAGGTGCTCCAAACCTGCAGTTTCAGTGTCTACTGACTCTCATTAATGCAACAGTCTAAGGCCAGCAGCGTCACCAAGGAGGAAATCTTATCCAGTTCTGGTCTGATCCTGGCCTGGTGTGCACAGAGATGTGCTACATGGCCAGCATAATCCTATGCATGGCCACTCAGAAGTAAACCTCATTATGTTCAATAGGACTTACTCCCAAGAAAGTGTGTATAGGATTTCAGCCAGTTTCTATTCATAGTAAAAAAATCAGTTATGGCCTGATTTTATCCCTTTGAGGCTCAGTGCAGGTAGCAATTATGCATTTGTCTATTTTGTTAGTTTAAATATTTTAAAATGTTTTAAAATTAGTTTAAAATAAATATTCCTTTGTTTAAAAATCTTTGAAATCCTGAGCCCATTATTTCTGGCTATATGTGTGTACTGCTGGCCAGAAATGTTACAAATGTGCCATAAAGCACATCTGCAACAACTCACTGCCCGTGCTGGGCTGATGCTCAGTTAGTGCCAGGCCTCAACATGGGTGGATGGGACAGATGGCCCTCCAACAGCACTGACCACCAGTAAACCCATTTGGGGCAGGGAGAGGGATGAAACCGGGCAGGGGGAGAGGAGGAGTTGGACAAGTTATAGACCGAAAGGTTTGTCCTTAGTTCTCTGGCCAAGCTATACAATGGTTTGCATCCTTTCTTTGCATATGTATGTAGTCTTTTACTTCCTGGCCCTTTCTTCCCACAGCAGCATCCCCGAGAAGCCTGAAAGGCCTCTGAAAAGCCATGGAATTAGGTACAGGGAAGCTTCCAAGGGAAGGTAGAATAGCTAAAGCATCAGGGAGAGACAACTTGTTCATCATCTTTATCCATTCAGTTGAGTCTAACTCTAGACAGCTTTAGAGGCCAGAGCTCTACATGCTGCCCTGTCAAGCACAGCTTCTTTCCATTGTTGGATGTTCAACTTTGTATCTGTTTGGATGGTATTGAGCCACCACGTCTGCCCCTTCTTCTAGTTCACGAACACTTCCTAGCATCATTGCCTTCTCTCGTGAACTTGCATGCATGACATGGCCCAAGTAGGTCAGCTGTAGTCTCAGAATTTTGGCTTCTGGTGTATGTTCTATGAGATGTCACAGCTCTGCTTAGGGAAAATGGCTCCATCTGATTTTTAAGCAACTTCCCTCTTCCCCTGCAATTTTCCATACTCCATCCTACTTTTCTCCAGAGACTATCAGGAGGGACTTTGGCAGGGAGGAATGCAGGAGATCACAGTGGGGATGAAGAGGTAGGGAAGTAATCTTGCATAAGCTTATTGTGCTCTTAAAAGGTTTGGGCACAAGCCTTTATACGTGAGATCTGTGCTTGTATAGCCAATTGTTTTTTGTTTTTGTTTTTTTTATCTTCAGTATACCAGTAAGGGGCAAATTTGGTTAGAACAGTGGTACTGGGGGGAAGAAGAGTTGAATCTTTGTGCCGTTCTCCTGATCTAAAGTGGTTTCCCCAAAGCGGCTGATCTGCAGAAAGAAATGCAGGTGCATACACAGTGCCTAATCAGTATTTGCCTGCATGCACAGAAATGTGCCCTACCCCGTTCATTTCAATAGAGGGATGCCTAGGTACACATGTTCCCCTGAGCATGAAACTGGATCCTTCCAATTAGGTAACCATGAAAGCCCCTGTAGATCTGAAGGATCCCCATAGGTACATCAGTGCTCCCACCAACAATGGATGTGAGTGGAGTAGCAAAAGGAACAGATACTGCTTTCAAATAAGATGCTACATATTTCTGATAACATCCTGCTGTCCTCAAGTAAATGAACCTTTTGGAAATTCTGTTGAAATATGCTTTGAGATCAGCTATGTCTCCATTTTAGGCCATTTCTCCTCTGAATTAATTCTTAAAATTTTCGTAATGAGTTTTCCACCAGCTCTGATTTCTTTATGAGCCAAGAATAAAGTCTCCCATGCCAATCGCACATTCTTCTCAGCTGTTATTAAAAGACCAATCGACGGTATCATTTTACGTAAATGGGCATAATCATCCCCCAGAAATTAAATTTGGGCTTTCACAGCTATTTATCCCAACAATTATTGAGGACATAATATGCTTTTAACTCATTTGTGCTGTATGCCTCTGCCTGTGTGATTCAATGCGCTTTAGAATAACTAACTTGGTAAGTACTTTCTTCTGTTCCATTTACACTGCTCTATTTTAAGTACACACATCTGATATTTCTGTATTAATTGTGTCAATATATACATTCAGGAAATGTTCACATTTTATGCATCCAGCACACAATTTGCAGTTAGCCTGGAGTTGCTCGCATAGTTGTTTCAGTGTCATGTGTTCTCTTGACTACAGAACATCACTTTGCAGAACAGAAGGAAGCATTTATATCTATCAATCATACATCATAAAAATAATCTACTACAAGAGTCCAAAGACAGATTGGCCTCACTTTTTGATCTGCAAGAACAAGTGAAGCCACTGTGTTACCATTCTGTGGCACCATATACATCTCTCTCTTTCTCTCCATGGGCACAATCCTGGGCCATAATGTAATGGCCGGTGCCAGCCTAAAAAAATCATCTGGGTGTCTCCTGGCCTCTGGGAGACCCAGTGGAGTTTTTCCCAGGGGAAACATCCAGGGGAGTTTGGACACAGACCAAGAGCCCCAGCTGTAGCTAATCTTAAATTATCATCAGCGGTGTAGTTCAACAAGCAAGTGTCTGTGTGGGATTGGCCAGCTAATTAACTCCTGGCCATTCAGCTGGTATTTTGGCCAATAAAAGTCTGGCTTTGGGGCCTTTACTTGGCCCCTGGACCTTGTGAACACTAGCAGGCTGCGTTAGTCCAGAGGGTTGCCTGAACACTCCCCCAGATTCTGCTGGAGGCTGTGTTGCCTGGGGCGGGATGCCTAATTGTAAGTACGGGTGCCTGGAGACACCTCTGGGGTTCAGAGCAGCTCCTGTGTTTGTTAATGTTTGTGGTTGTTGTGTAATAAAGTCTTGTCATTTATGTGTAAACTAGCCTTGAACACTATTTATTCCTTCCTCTGACCAAAAGAGCCTGCAGCCCCCAGCAGGAACCGTGGCTGTGGCAAAACACATACTTAGCGGCGACACAACATTGTTGTGTCAGTGCTACATCACTAGCGATGTGGGGGGGGGAGAGAGAGAGAGAGAGATGTATATGATTATCATTTTTTCTCAAAACAAACACAAATAGTATGTTTTTTCTATGTCCCTACAAATAGACATTGTATTAAAATAATGCCTTAGAAGGTGCCTATAATCACATATTAATGCCTATCCTTTCCCATCCATGTAGGATATACCTGTAGGGGTAGGAACAAAGTTTTGTCAGCAGAGTCAATTGTTTGGAGTGTATTCATTGTGAGAGCTGTGATGGCCTAGTATTAGTAGGGTACTGGGGAGGAACCGGTGGTCATAATACACGCAATATTGGAAAACGTAGGCAACAGTAAATAATCACAGACCATAACACTGTTCCACATTTTTTACCTTCTAACATGACTGTAAATTGCAAGATGATTGCATGCTCTTTTGAGAAATGATTATCTAAGTTCCATTTATTCTTTTCCCCATTCATTATTCTAACAGTCCAATAAAGCATTTTGTAATTCCAAAATGCTTTCCAGCTATTCTTTATTGCCAGACTCTCCTATGTAATTTTTTGATAACACGGATATGCTTTTAGTAAAAGATATAGTTGCTGTCACAGTGATACAGATATCTAGAACACCAGTGACTTAAAGTATTTATCTTGAGTTAACAGTGAAGGTAGAAGTTAATAATACTACCATTATTTAGAGATCTTTTTGATATAGATGTGTTTCTGTGCTTATGGGGGAAAAACCAAATAACCTCAGCAAAAAAATGTTTCCTTCAATTATGTTGTAGAAGGGCTCAGGGCGCAATTCAAACCTTGAGTTCAGCCGGCACAATTAGGCTAGCAAAGTTTGGCTGGTACAGGGGCCACCGTAAAGCGTGTTTGGAGCACGCTTGGAGTCAAGGAGGATGGCACATGACTGTGTGCTGGCCTCTCTGACTCCAAGAGTGGTCCCAACGTACTTTATGGTGGCCTCTGTACCAGCCAAACGTTGCAGGCTTGACTGTGCCGGCCTAACTCCAGGTTAGGATTAGTGGACTGTTAGTGGACACTCCTTTCAAAGTTGCTCTCTTTTAACTTGGCAAATCATCGGCAGTCCAACAATTCATATCAGTGGGTCAGACAAAAATTGGACATCTATAGCCTTATTGGGATCACACCAAAATACTGGATATATAATGTATATAATTTTAAAATTATTGGAATTATTACACACAAAAATCTCTTTTATTTTTATTGACATTTTCAATAAAGGTTACATGAATACATGAATTAATGAGAAGACAATGTAAGATGTAAGCACATGCACATATAAATTAGCCAAAGTCTTTCCAAAATAATTGATGAGCTAAGTGGTGGTGGTGGAAGAGATGAGTCATATCACAGTGTATAGAGAAGCTATTTTCAACTACAGTGCCATGGCAAACTGTTATGCTGCAAATAGTCTATAGGTGTGCCATGGGAATTTGGGAAAAGGTCATTTATTAATAGGGCCATTTGGGGTTGAGCCCCGCACCAGTAGCACCGTGTGCCTTGTTAGTTGTCAAAAAGCTGATGTTGTGCCTTGACAATTTTAGCACCTTGCCAGCATGCTGTGAGATAAAAAAGGCTGAAGATCTCTGTAACAAGCATTTGCGCAGAGTTCACGGTGGCCCGTTGGCAGTCTGCCGCCCCAATATCTGGCCCCACCCCCAAAAGAGCAGAGCTGAGTGTGAGGCAACCACTGTGCATGCTCGGGCTCTCCAGGGATTGCAAGCATGCACAGTGGTTTTTGCCCAAGCAGTTTTGCTTGAGCAGTGGCGGGGGAAACACATGTGCCTTCCTGGCTCTGGGAGCCGGCAAAGCATGCGGTTTCCCCCCCGCCGCTGCTTGGGCAAAACTGCCCGAGCGATGGCGGGGGACACAGCACCTTCCCAGCTCCAATAAGCCACACCCCCAATGTCATGATGTCACGGCATTTTGACATCATGACTTTGCATGCCATGGGTGCTGATACACTTCTAGGTGCGTCAAGGGGCATGGCTGCATCAAGGGGAATGGCTACGGTCCCTCCCAATGTTGAACGCAAGTCAGTGCCCCTGGTAACAAACAACATTGAAGATTTCAGGTTTGACCAAATCTCTGAAGAGCAGAGCTGTAGAAAGGGAGTTATCTAGGAGAGAATTATTTCCATGACCCAACAGAACACACTTAAGATGTATTGATCTTAGGAATGTTACTTAAATTATGGCACAATTTTGCTACCAGGAATTAGGATTTCCTTGACACATCCATGTTTGAACTTGATATGTTCAGTTTCATATTTTAATGAGGCCATCGTAGCGTTCTCTATGTGGCATTTAGCTAATGTTTCAAAAATGCCCAACTGTCAGCTCACACTAAGCTGAAAGTACAATTAAATTTCAAGATTTTGCAAGTGCAGCTAATAATATTTTATTCCTATTAATGATGTCAGTAACATTTCCCTTGTTATACCTGCTAGTTTGTGAAGGGCAATCATCACATTAACAGAAACAGGATGAAGGAGAGAACAAGGACACTAATGATATGATTTTGCTTCCCGTGTGACTTTCCACCTAGGTAATGGGGAGTTAACTCCAGAATAAGATGTGAATCCGCCCCCCCCTTTCTTTTTCTCTTCAAAGTAATGAGTACGTAGTAGGAAGCATTCTTATTTGGTTTCATCCTGATAACAAGATTGTATTAAGTAAGTTTCAAATTATTTTTCCCCCCAGCAAGCAACTTGCTTAATTAGTATGCATTGTGGCAGTAGATGGCAGTGACATTCCTTTGAACTTTTATCACACCTTCTTGAAACCAGCTGTGCTGCTGATGTACAATTAAGAGCAAATTGCACAGCGGCAACTTGGAACCTAGTTGGAAAATAAAGGAGCCCTCTAATTATCCTTTTATGGCTGAATGCAATGGACTAGGTTCTTGAAAAATTAAAGGAGATTTTAAGTCAGATCAGTATTGCCAACTTAGAGGAAACTATATACCAGTGGTTCTCAAACTTTTTAGCACTGGGACCCACTTTTTGGAATGGCAGTCTGTCCCAGGACCCACCAGAAGTGATGACATGGCAGGAAGTGCCATCATTTTGACACCAGAGCCTGCTGATTTCCTGAGAATGCAGCTATAAGCTGGGTTATATCTCAGCCATTTTCCTATAGCAATGTGAATCAGAAAGGGAAAAAAAGCCTATTTGCAACTTGATAACCTATTTGCAAGCAAAATAACCACATAGCCCTCCCCCTTTCCAGTGTCCCATCTTCCTATATTTTCAGTGTTGGCTGCGTCAGGTGGTACTTGACCCACCTGAGGGGCCAGCTCCACCTGACAAATGGCATGGGGAGGAGGTGGTTCAGCTCTGTTTTACTGGCCATCTGCTTGGGCCCCATCCCAGTGCCTGATGCAGATGGGTTCATTTACATCATGGATGGGCCAGCTACAGTTTTTGGAGTACTATTAAAACCTGAAAAGCATGTTCAATGAGACACCATTGGAGGGGTGGGTGGGAAATAGATGGGTACCTATAGAGAAACAATGAATTCCTTCCTAAGAAAGTCGGGATTTCTAAGTCCCATTAGCCGCGATTGGCATTTCATTGAATCTAGTCATGCTTAGTCAGTCATTACTAAATGACTAAAGCAGTAGTTCTTAACCTTTTCGGAGGTACTGAACCCTGCAAGTTTCATACGTGCATTCACCAAACTCTTCACAGTTGGAAAAATAAAATGTTTTTTTTTTCCAAATTCAAAACATAGAGATATATACTTTATTAGTGCACAAAATGAACCATGCATCAGTTGCATATAAAATCACTATGTTCAAAGAACAAAACCAACAAAACATGAATGTCACACAAAAACAAAAACATAACTCAATGAATATTTACTGCAAATCAATTGTATGTATTCGTCCGACCACTTTCTTATTTTGCTCGACATAGTAAATCTGTAAATCCAGCAGCAGCAATACTCAGAGAGAAACAGAAAGTAGAACAGAAGAGCTCTCTGATCAGGACAGGACTGAACACACATGCACTCACTGAGCTGAATAGACAAGCAACCAGTGTTCCTGGGATTGGCTAAATAACTTGCAACATTCCACCAGAGATCACACGGTCTTGTTACTGGGCAGAACCTAAGTCAGAACTACCCTGCACCCTCTGCTGGTCTGCTAGGCCTCAGTGATAAGCCTTACCATTCAGGTCTGCAAATTCCCAGGTCTTCCTTTAATATCCCAACAACTGCTGAGCGCACCAAGTTCCCTGCAGCACAGATATCAAGGCCAGCGAACGGAATGGACACACACACATCTCCACCGAACCCCTGAGACTGACTCACCGAACCCCTGGGGTTCGATCGAACCCAGGTTAAGAAACACTGGAATAAAGGATACAACTGAATAGCCGTATTTCCTTTAACGTTTTGTAAAAACAAACAAAAACACCTACATACCATAAGTTGCAGCCTTGCAGAAGTCATAGGCTGGTAAAGGGCAGTTTGTATATTTATGTTTAGAGCCCCACAAAATTACAGTGCATGGCAGTGAGAGCTCAGAAAAGTAGTCTCTTAGCCATGCCTGCCTTTGCAAAGGTGAATTCGGAGTCACGGTATCATATCTTTGCTGTGGGCAAAACAAATATGTTTCCTCAGGTGTGTTTTTAACTAGTCTGCCTGCACCAGCTTTCTCAGAGCAAGTGGTGACATTCCCAGTCAGACTTGAGAAGTCACAGGGAGAGGGATGCAGGCACATGCCGTACCTAGATGAGTTCTTTAGCGAACAGAACTTAATGGCCCATTCCCCTGGAACAGGGTTTTTTTTTCCCCTCAGCATGATGAGCATATAATTAGGAGGGAAAAAATATGACAACCTGAAGCTTGTGCTCCTTCCTTGACACTTCCTGTCACGGGCAATCTATCTCAAAGTGCTTGTCATGGTCAGAGTGTGAATGTTATAAAGCCAAGGCAACGTGAAGGGAAAGAAGGGCAGGGGCTTTGGGGAGGGAATTTCTCCACTGACCTGCTGATGGAGCACCTGCTTATGGCTTTTGTCAAAACCTGCTGGCACTGAATATGAGTGTTTAAGGAGAGTTTCAGGTGCTCAAGAAAGCAGCAGCAGCACAGTGTCGAAGACACTTCTGTCAATAGCCAGGAGTGTGATTTCCTTTTGACAACAAATAAAACAACCGCCAGCAGTTTATTTTGTCCTGTCCTGTATCTTGAAAGTGTGTTAGCAAGACAGGCTGACAAGGCTGCCCCTGTTATCCTGGTCCCGTCAGAGAAAATGGCAAGGCAAGGCATGCGTTGGAGGGGCAGCCATGTTAGTTATCTGTACTGAATTGGAAAAACTCACCTGAATGTATCTTTTTGCAGGACAGTTTACTTCATAGTAAAAGCCTCAAAGCCTTGGGTTCCCTCTTTGTGGCTTCATCATTGCCAGTGGCGTTTCTACAGGGATGGCAAAGCTCTAAGTTTTGCAAGAAGCCTGACCGTGCAGTGGAAATCACGCCTCTCCTGGACCGTTTTAGCCAATCCTCACAGGGAACAGCAACATCTTGACGTTGCTTACTGGCTACAGCAGCAAGGGAGAGGAGGGATTTACATGACACGGTAAGGCTTCTTGCAACACTTAGAGCTTTGCCCTCCCTGTAGAAACGCCTCTGATAATTGCCACTGTTTTCCTGTCATCTTCCGTGCATGATCCTAGCCAGCCAGCGATCACGTGAAGAACACAATATCACAATGGTACTTAGCCAATCAGGTTTGCTGGGAATACTGCCTATGTCCACCTAATGAGTTCATGACAGAACTTGCAGAAGTTGTAGCAGCTACAAGGTGCAATCTTAAGCAACTTCCAGCACTGACATAGCCAAGCCAGTGGGGCATGTGCTGAATCGTGCTGTTGGGAGATGCAGTCATTGAGGCCTCCCCAAGGCAAGGGAATGTTTGTTCCCTTACCTCAGAACTGCATTGCCCTTACCCGGTGCTGGAAAGGTGATTAGGATTGCACCACAAACTGTTCAGAAAGATCTTTCTTGTGTGTGTGTGTGTGTGTGTGTGTGTGTGTGTGTGTGATTAAAAACATTTACATATTGCTTGTCAACATGTGTAACTGAATAGTAGATGTAACTACTGAATAGTAAGCAACTAACTGAATAGTAGATGTAGTTTAAATCAAGAAAATGAATCTGTCTGCTAAACAGCTTTTTGTACCCTTCAAAAATTAGTTGTGTAAGGCTGTAATCCTAAAGACATTTATCAGGAAGAGAGTCTTAGTGATCTTAGCAGAACTTTGCTTTGTAGACATTGTTAGGACTGGACTATAAAATATGAGAATGAATAATAATAGTGTTTTTATTGCAAACAACGTTCGGTATAGTTTTATGGATGAATTGCATATAATTTTGATAAATAAGTAAAGACTATTAGGTTACAGACAAAACATACATTTTCTTTAATTTGGCTATATGTAAACAGAGAACCAAGATTCTGTGTGCATATATCTAATTGGGGTGAGAGATGAATGGTCCTTTTTCCACTCCATATGAACCTTTCAGTTTCCTTTCACTTCTGTTGTCTTCTGATAAACATTCTTGAACTTTTATTTTTTCCATGACTGGAAAAATACATATTTAAATACATATTTGTTCACATTTTTTTTCATATATTTCAAACCCAAACAGGTAGCGTGATAATACATTACACCTTAATACATTTAATTATGCATTTTTATGCAAGCCTATACAATGCATAGTATCTGTAGGTATTTCCAGGTCCAGATCCACTTTGGATCTGCTAAGAAGCAAGAGGGGTGGGGAACCAGGCATTCTGTTGCAGACCTTTGCATGAAAGAAATTTGGTAACATACCAAATTTAAGGGAACTAAGGGCGTGATCCTAACCAATTTCATAAGAACATAAGAACAGCCCCACTGGATCAGGCCAAAGGCTCATCTAGTCCAGCTTCCTGTATCTTACAGTGGCCCACCAGGTGCCTAAGGGAGTTCAGTAGACAACAAGATGCGTGCATTCTGTTGCCACTCGCTTGCATTCTGTTCCCACTTCCAGTACCAGGGTAAGGGCAATGCAGCTCAAGGGTAAGAGAACAAACATTCCCTTACCTTAATAAACATTCCCTTACCTTAATACCTTAACAAACATTCCCTTACCTGGGCAGAAGATTTAGCCGAGAGGGTTAATGCCTCCTTTTGCCTGAAGATAACAGCTGAAGATCTGAAGGTCATGAGGTCGAGACTACTGGAAGTCTCTGTGAGCGGCAGACCTCGCAAAACTGCAGCTGATTAAAAGCTGAGTTCCAGCTGCCTCATGTGAGGGGGAGTGTGCTGGCCAGCTGTGTCTCTGGGGGAGCAGGGAAGCCTCATCAGCCAGCAGAAGACAGACGGTGGCTAAGAAAGAAGGCTAAATCCAGAAAGATCCATCTGTATGAGTGTTGTTCTTGAAAGATAGAACATTTCTGTAAATTGTAAAAACCTTCGGGTTTGTGAATAAAAGTCTGCCTATGTAAACTGCCTTGAGTTACAGTCATTAGAGAAATCTAGTGATCTTAAGAAAGGCGGTGTTGTTGTTGTTCAGTCGCTAAGTCGTGTCCGACTCTTCGCGACCCGTGGACCACAGCACGCCAGGCCTCCCTGTCCTCCACTAACTTCCAAAGTTCGCCCAATTTCATGTTCATTGCTTCGGTGACACTATCTAACTATCTCATCCTCTGCCGCCCCCTCCTCCTTTTTCCTCTGATCTTCCCCAGCATGAGGGTCTTTTCTAAAGAGTCCTCTCTTCTCATCAGGTGGCCAAAGTACTTGAGCTTCAGCTTCAGGATTTGTCCTTCCAGGGAGCAATCAGGCTTCACTTCCTGGAGGATGGACCGATTGGATCTCCTTGCAGTCCAGGGGACTCTCAAGAGTCTTCTCCAACACCATAATTCGAAAGCATCTATTCTTCGGCACTCTGCCTTTCTTATGGTCCAGCTCTCACAGCCATACATTGCTACTGGGAAAACCATCACTTTGACTAGGCGAACCTTTGTTGGCAGGGTGATGTCTCAGCTTTTTATTAAGTTGTCTAAGTTCACCATAGCTTTTCTCCCAAGAAGTAAACGTCTTTTAATTTCATGGCTGCAGTCACCATCTGCGGTGATCTTGGAGCCCAGGAAGATAAAGTCTGTCACTGCTTCCATTTCTTCCCCTTCTGTTTGCCAGGAAGTGATGGGAGTGGTTGCCATGATCTTAGTTTTTTTTAATGTTGAGCTTCAAGCCAATTTTGGCACTGTCCTCTTTCACCCTCATCAGAAGGTTCTTTGGGTCTTCCTCACTTTCTGCCATTAGAGTGGTGTCGTCTGCATATCAGAGATTGTTGATATTTCTCCCAGCAATCTTGATTCCAGCTTGTGAATCATCCAGCCCAGCCTTCCTCGTGATGTACTCTTCATATAAGTTAAATAAGCAGGGTGACAGTATACAGCCTTGTCGTACTCCTTTCCCAATTTGAAACCAGTCGGTTGTTCCATGTCCAGTTCTAACTGTTGCTTCCTGACCCACATACAGGTTTCTCAGAAGGCAGATCAGGTGCTCTGGTACTCCCATCTCTTCAAGAACTTGCCACAATTTGTTGTGATCCACACAATCAAAGGCTTTAGCATAGTCAATGAAGCAGAGGTAGATGTTTTTCTGGAACTCTCTGGCTTTCTCCATGATCTAGCGAATGTTGGCAATTTGATCTCTAGTTCCTCTGCCTGCTTGGAAACCAGCTTGTACATCTGGTAGTTCTCGATTCACATACTGCTGAAGCCTAGCTTGTAGGATTTTGAGCATCACCTTGCTAGCATGTGAAATGAGTGCAATGGTGCGGTAGTTTGAGCAATCTTTGGCATTGCCCTTCTTTGGGATTGGAATGTAAACTGACCTTTTCCAGTCTTGTGGCCACTGTTGGGTTTTCCAAATTTGCTGGCATATGGAGTGCAGCACTTTGACAGCATCATCTTTTAAGATTTTGAGTAACTCAGCTGGAATGCTGTCACCTCCACTAGCTTTGTTTTTAGTGATGCTTTCTAAAGCCCACTTGACTTCACACTCCAGGATGTCAGGTTCGAGCTCAGTGACTGCACCATTGTGGTTATCAGGAACATTGAGATCGGCCTTATATAGTTCCTCTGTGTATTCTTGCCACCTCTTCTTAATCTCATCTGCTTCTGTGAGGTCCTTGCCGTTCTTGTCCTTTATTGTGCCTACCTTTGCACGGAATTGTCCTTTGACATCTCCAATTTTCTTGAAAAGATCCCTAGTCTTTCCCATTCTACTGTTTTCCTCTATTTCTTTTCATTGCTCATTGAGGAACGCCTTCCTATCTCTCTTTGCTGTTCTCTGGAAATCTGCATTCAGTTGGGTATATCTTTCCCTTTCTTCCTTGCTTTTGGCTTCCCTGCTTTCCTCAGCTATTTGTAAAGCCTCATCAGACAGCCACTTTTCCTTCTTGCATTTCTTTCTCTTTGGGATGGTTTTAGTTGCTGCCTCC
>JAJKFI010000045.1:5965905-5977028 GCA_029204185.1 Lerista edwardsae
TGTAACTGTGACTGCAACTGAAAATGTAACAACATGCGCTGAAACGCTGCTTGTACGCGGCAAGCTTTCGCCGGCTTTCGCTAACCGGCAAATAGCACTTCTCACCTTCTCACTGTCGCTACGGAAACCAATAAAAGACTTTGTTATTGAAATGTAGCGATCGCTTCATTCCTTCGCTCCGATCGCGCTAAGCAAGCGCTGAATGGGTCCACAAGCCCCCAACTCTGCTATAAACACTCAAAACAACAACACCCACTGCATACTGGGGCGGGCAATCAAGAGGCTTGGGAAATATAAGGAAAATATTTATGTAATAGGATTGGGCTGTCAATTTATGTGGAGCCCAGAGTTACAGTAAAAGCATTCTATAGCTGTTCCACGATTGGGTCCTCATCTAAAAGGAAATATTGTAACTCAGTATATGCTTCACTGTTCATATAAAAAACATCTGTAAATAGATGATAGGATTTTGCTGAAAGCAGTGTGTGTGTGTGTGTGTGTGTGTGTGTGTGTGTGTGAGTGAGTGAGTGAGTGAGTGAGTGAGAGAGAGAGAGAGAGAGAGAGTCAATATCTTCTCCATTTTCCTTGGAGAAGTCACTGCTGCATTATCAGTGATAACATTGCCACTCATTGCATTTGATGAGGCTTAACTGAACGTGTTTGTGTGATGTGCCA
This sequence comes from Lerista edwardsae, assembly GCA_029204185.1. Taxonomy (NCBI): domain Eukaryota; kingdom Metazoa; phylum Chordata; class Lepidosauria; order Squamata; family Scincidae; genus Lerista; species Lerista edwardsae. The sequence goes on from JAJKFI010000045.1 coordinate 5,966,581, forward strand.
TTGTATGTTGTTGTCTGTCCCCTGTGTGTCTATAGCAGTACTTGGCTTTAATAGTTGCCCTCTTCCAAAATGTTATTGCCCCCTTTTCTTTTTTTCTTTTTAATATTGGTTTATATATTGTTCATTTTTAATGTTACATTGTTAGCCGCCTTGAACATTTGAACAAAGGAAAGGCAGGATGCAAATCTTTAAAATAATTAATTAAATAAATTGATGAATGGTCATTAGAAAACTGTTTCCATCTGCCCCTCCTCATTCACTATTAAGATCTGGGTGAGTTACAGATCATCCCAGGGATTTGTCATTTTTATGATGTGATTTTTTTTCTCATAAAGCAAGCAAGCAAGCAAACAGTATTTATATACTGCTTTTCAACAAAAAGTTCACAAAGTGGTTTACAGGGGAAAAAAATAAAGGAGCCTTCAAACATGCAATTTCCCACCAGCAGTCTCAGGCTGGAGCACTATGCAGATGTGACTAATTCCAGGGAAGGCCAATTCATAGGGAGAAAACTGGAGTGTGCTGACTAGCAACAGCCTTGTGCCAATATACTCCCTGGTCACACATACAGGATATCCTGTGTTCAGTGCTGGTCTGCAGAGGGCAGCACTGCATGTGGGAAGAGATCAACCTGTGATTTAGAGTCCTGGGTGGCCACAAGGAGGATATCTCTCTCTCTCCATGCTCAGCACTGCTTCTGTAGCAGAGCAATCATCAACGGAAAATCTGGGTGTATGGACAGGAAGTACATTGGGAGACAAACCAAGGTTAATCCTATACTCTTGGTTGCCCTCCCATGTTGGCTTTTCAATGTGAATAGGGTACTGGAAAAACTTGATCAACTGATTCAGCAGATTGCAGAGATCAGGTCTAAGAAACCCAGCACTTGCATCTGGAGTGGACACATGTCAAAATCCTCCCCCCCGCCCCGTATTCAAGGAAACTTCCGAAGCAAATCAAGTTATGTGTTTGCATGGAGTTTACAAGATAGAGCAGGAGTGTCAAACTCATTTCATATAGTGTGCCGAACAGCATTTATGATGCCTGCTGAGGGCTGGAAGTGATGTCGTTAAGCAGGCTATGACCAGAAAATCAGCACTATTTTCTCACTAAGGAACTCATTATAGATAGAAGAGAAAACATGCAACTCTTGATCATATTTTCAAGATATGTGAGGGCCCGATTATCATATGGGATGGCCTTTCAGCAGTGACACCTCATCACAGCTCAGCAGCTAAAAGCAGCTATGGTGGTGCTTGGAGAGCCTGTGGCTGGATAAATGGGCCACATCATGGGCCACATTGTCCCCCAGGCCTAATGTTTGACACTGCTGAGATAATGTGTCACACACACTCACACATCTGCACAGTCTGAAATTGGTCTGTTCCAGTGCCTATCTGCCATTTTCTCTGACCTGCCAAATTCCAGAGAAAATGGGAGGGAATTCTTAATTGTCTTGAGTAGCCCTGTGAACATTGGGGACAGCAGTATCATGAATAGCAACAGCTGTGCAGCAGTAGCTACCTCATGTTAGCTTTGTTGTTCGAGTATTTTGCAGCTTGTACTCCCCTGGTTCACGGTCCACTCCTAGTTATCTTTTGAATTTGATGCAAAATGCATCAAGTGTAAAGCAACAAAGAAGCTACATCCAACTTGAAGAAGAACAAAAATTAGAGCAAGCAAAATTTTTCCTGACCACCTGATGTTGCATGGTGGCCTCTTCCCTAAATGATTGCTGAGGTAATTAATGGTCATTAACTGTCCCTTAGAGGATTTAACACACAGCTTTCCCAAAATCAGACTGTAATCTGGCTCACAAAAGATGGTAATCATCCGTCCTTAAGAGCCTCAGTTTCCCATACCTGCCAATTTTGGTGATAAAATGGTAATAATGTCAAGGAAGGGAGGAAATTAAGCGCAAAATAAGAGCTCCTTTATCTCCAGCCATTGCATTATTACCCAGTTCTGGGGGGATTTGTAGTCTATTCTTACAAGTGCAGAGATTTGCCACTGTATGAAACTTATTTTCTGTTCCCCAACCACCCAAGAAGAGAGTTTTGATGGGCAGTGGTGTTCCTGGGGGCGGGGAGAGAGCAAAATGCTAAGTTTTGCTGGAGCCTGAGCTTCTGTGTAACACATCCCCTACCCCTTGCCTCCAGAGCCATTCGTGGTTCAGAGAGCTCAGGCTCCTGCAAAACATAATGTTTTGTGTGTGTCCCCTGCCCCCTGTAGAAATGCCAGTGTTGATGGAAAAGAGTGCAAAAGTGTTACGATAGGCCTGCAGAAGCCTGTGGCCCAGGAAACCAGGTTGTTGAGACTATGAAGGGTTTGACTTCTTGACTAGGAAAGAGCTATAGCTCAGTGACAGAGCACCTGAGCTGCATCTAGAAGATTCAAGGTTCAATTACTGGCATCTCCATCTCCCATTTGTCTGAAAGCCCTAGAGAACTGCTGCCAATCAGGTTAGATCACTGGTCTGATTCAGGGCCCAGTCCTATCCAATTTTTCCACACTGGTGTAGCCACAATGCAGCCCTGAGGTAAGGAAACAAATGTTCCCATACCTTACGGGGGCCTCTGTAAAGGTTCCCCCACCAAAAGATAGAACACACACCGCATTGGTATGGCTACACTGGCATTGGAAAATTGGATAGGATTGGGCCCTCATTGCCACTCTATGAAGATATTTGGCATGAGAGTACATGAATACATGGTGGCTCCAAGAAAGCATGCCTACAAGCCCAGCCCATGTGTTGATGCGCTTATCACTGGCAGGATCCCTCACCAAGTACAGTGTTTGTCCCTGCATTGAAATGTTGTACCCATGGCTGGTGGAGAGATGGAGGCTTGCTGGTGCATTCTCATTCCGCCCCCTTGCCAATCACATGTTGGGACTTGTGTTCCAAATATGGACAGCTTCATGTGTGACAGCTCTGCTAGAGCCTGCAACAACTTGTAGTATCCTGGTTAAGACAGCAGATTAGAATTGAAGCCATCCACATATTTTAAATGTAATTTTTTTTTCTAGTAACAATAATGCAAGTCTTTTGCTTATCAATCTTGAGGACCAATGGTGCAACATTCAGATAAGGTAGTTTCTGCATAGTGGTTTCTGCACAAGTGGAAGGGCACCTTTCCTCTTTGCCACTCTCCAAAGTGAGGGCCCAATCCTATCCTGCATCCAGTGCTGATGTAGCCATAATGCAGCACCAAGGTAAAGGAACAAACATTCCCTTATCTTGAAGAGTCTCCATGACTGCCTCCCCCCCCACTGCAGGACAGAACACTTGCCCTGTTTGCATGGCTACATCAGCACTGGAATGTGGGGTAAGATGGGGCCTCCAAGTCCTGGAAATAAAAACGAGATCTAGGGCTAACCTCTAATGCACAGTGGCTCAAATCAAGCTCTGTCTTGACCCTGAAAAAAATTCAGAAGCTGCGTGGTATAGACGCAGGAAAAAATATCAGAAAGTCTTTGCATGATTTTTTTTTGAGGTTGTAGAACCTTTTTTTTCTCTTTAGAGGATAATTGGATAAATGCTGGAGTTTAGACTATTCAGCTTATCTTTCTTGAATAATAAATGACTAGAGTAGGAAATGTTATTACAATAATTTACTACTCACCATGAATAATAAAGGAATAGAACCATTTACCAGTTTGCACACTGCGACTTGTAACTCAAGCCAAGAATGAGTTCCGTCTTGATTTCCCAGAAGAAATCACTCCACAACTTATATATGTCCTTAAAACTTAATCTCCTGCAATATCTGCATGGTGATAGAAAATGAGCTTTTTTGAAATATCCCAGTTCTCTGGTGCCTGACTGAGAATCAGAAAGATATATATACATACCCATGGTTGCAGTATAGAACCCACCTCCAACAACCCAGCAGGTGAGAGGGGTGTGTAAATCATTGGCCACCATATCTCTTTTTTATCTGACTGGTAAAAAGTCAACTGCTGTCACTGTCTCATTCTTCCTTTTTCCTTCCAGTTGGAAAGAAAGAGGGCAGAGGGAGCATGCCGATGTCTTAAACTCCATGTTGAAGGGTAAAAAGAAGAAATGAGATGAGACAAGGCAGGGAGTATGCTGTGAAAGGGCAGAGCAGGCAGATGAGTGGAAGTGTAGGTCCAATGAAGATTGGGGGCATGGTCAAAACAAATATTTTGAAACAGAAGTCTGTGGCTCATCTAGTCCTTGTTGTGGTTTAAACCAGTTTGCGGTTCCCAAACTGGTGTGTCATCACCCACTAGGGGAATCGGAAGCACAGCATTCCCCTTAAGGGGAGTGGCCCTGCTCTGACGGTAGCATCAGCGCCACAGCAATCGTAGCGCTTATCTCCTTTCAGCAGCTACTTCCAGTTTTCTTAAGGGCTGTTTACAGCCATGGAGAACATCAGAGGGGGCCTGAAGCCTCCAGGACCCCACAGGAGGCCAGCACTGCCTCCCAGGTAAGAAAAAAGACTCTTGATAGCGGCGGCACCATGATCACTGTGGAACTGTTGCTGCTCCCCTCCCTGCCCACACAAATACGTACCTGGTTTCCAACTGCCTTGTAGGAGTTTGGGAACCACTGGTTTAAACCATACAGGCCTGACCTCAAAAGAGAATGTCAATGATTCCATTGCTGGGATGCACCTAAAGTTGGGCCACAACTCACTTCTGGGTCCAGACTGACCTATTGTAAACCTTTATCTTACAGTAGAAAAAAGAAGGGGTAGTATCAAGAAAAATGGAAACCAAAACAGCTGGAGCAGGCTTTGATTGACTTGGGGCGGTGACAAAAGTTGTCACCATGCCCCCTGGACAGTCTTGTCACTCCCCCTGACCTTGGAATCGCTCCATTTTGGAGTGTAATGGAGGCAAGGGTGGGCAGGAGGGAGCAGCTCTGCACGGCTTTCTTCTACAGCACCCAGGTCCCTCACCAGCACCCATGGCAGGTGCTACACCACACCCTGTGGGCACGAAGCCTCTGAACCAAAATAAGGGTTCAGCATTAAAGTGAAATTTATTGGAGAATACAGAATGTCCCGTGCATTTTGGCACATCACCTCTTCTGGGGCATGAAAAGACTGTGGGCGCAATCCTAACCAAATTTCCAGCACTGGGGTAAGGGCAATGCAGCTCTGAGGTAAGGGAACAAACATTCCCTCATCTTGAAGAGGCCTCCATGTCTACTATTCCACTTCAGAATGCAGCACATGCCCCATTGCTATGTCAGTGCCGGAAAGTTGGTTAGGATTGCGCCCTATACTGTATGTGAAACTATTACACATTTGAAAATATACTCATATCAGACTGTATATAGCTCCCTTACTCACTGTACAATACAAAAAGCACAACACTAAAAAACAATTCTGAATACATTTGTCTAGTTTTGGTCTCTCTGCAGAATAGTGTTTTATTGAAGAAGAAAAAGCACCATAAAAATATCTTAATAGAAATTTGATTAAACTATAGTTGGAGCATTTGTCATGTTTTTCCCCGTGCCCATAAAGATAATGATATATTTAAACACATTGGGTATTTTGTATTAAGCAATAAGCATTTCCACTTTGAGCATCATTTTGAGGTGTTGTCTTCTCATGTTGGTCTCCTGTATCCTACCTACACCACACACTTACAATGCCCTGAATGACAGTGAGGGGGCAGCATTCAGTCTATACCCACTAGGACACTTCCCAAAATGCTTTGCAACAGAAATTATGTCAATGGTTGACATCGTTGGGCAGCTGCTGAGAGCCCTTGAATGCCACCGATCAATCTGGGTGAAGGGGCTGCTTTGAACAGAGAAAGGCAGCAAATGGGCAGGGGTGCTTTACACCCACCTGCCACTTTCCCTGATCTGCCCAGATATTCCATAGCCTCATTCCCTCTCCTTGCTGAGAATGAAGTTGAAGAGGATGGATAGCTTACCTTCTCCAGTGCTGCCACTGAGGATCTAGGAGAGCCTCCTTCCATTTCATCTCCTCCACCTTCCACGTCCCTCACTCAGCTGGTTAAGCAGTTGGCAGTGGGGGTAGTGTGTGTGAGTGGGATATACAGTACGTGCCGTATGTAAAAAGAGAGGGACAGAATTAAGGCTTCAGGCACTGGCCTGGCTTCAACCAGGCCTGCTCAGAAGGTTCCACTGCTGATTGTTGAGACTTGGTGCATACAGCTTTCATGTGGTGGTAGAATAATTTCCGCAGTGTCCATGAGGACCCCTGAAGCCGGCTGTATTGTGCAACACATACGGGGGGACTCAAATTGACATTAGGGTGCCAAAATGACAGGCAGCCCAATCCTGCGTTGGAGCACAGGCTGGCCTGCACTGCATCCAACACAGGCTGGGAGGTGACTGTAGTTCACTTCAGGGTAAGGGGATATTTTCCCTTTATCCCTTTTCCCCTTATCCCAGGGTAAGCCCCAGCCAGCCCTATGGGGCTGCTTGGATCCGTGCCAGCGAAATCACTGGTGCAGTGATCTCTGAGTGGCCAGATCGGGCCTGACTAGCACAGGGGTGGAGGTCAGGATCCGGCCCAACATCCAGATCCACATTCCACTCCCATTCCAGGGTTGGCTGCTCTCCCTTTGCTCTCCTCCTGCCCTGTTCCACCCTTCCTGCATTTCCCCCATCCTCCCCAAGCCCCTGCACTGGCTGAACTCGGCCAGTGAGGAAGTGGCTTACCTGGTGTCCTCCACAGTATTGGTTGGTCAGCACTGGCCCAGTACCTTCCTGGTGGCACGGACGTGCCTTACGGCAAGTTTGCTACTGTGCTAGGCCAACGCAAGTGACATGCATCAGCCTAAGGGCGCATGTGGATTGCACCCAAATGTGCAATCAGATTTCTTCCCCAATGTGATATAATGTCACCAGGAATGCATCCTGGAGATTGGTGCTGGTCATTTTGCCCTGGAGACACAAGGCCAGTCAAAGAGGGTTAGCAACCCTAAGTGACAAGCAGACGTTCCTTGGCAGACATCACAGACAGGGGTACCCTGAGAGTAGCAAGTTCTGAAAATCACAGCTTCCTAAGGTGAGCCGTTTATGATGGCTCAATCCAAATATGCCACCTTTGTGGAAAGCAACGCTGTTGTGCAGGTGATGGAAAATATTAGGAACCTCCAAAGTTAATGACAAGATAAGCCATTCTTGATAAGAAGACAATTTAGTAACAACTTGACAGGAAGTAAATTGGTTGTACAGACAAGAATAAAAGGTCATAAATATGGTTGCATTTTATGTATTCCCCCTTGACTGAAATTATATGGGAAGCAATGGAAGATCTGTCTGTATTAGCAATTTCTTTGTTTGGCTTATCGTAGAAGATCTTGATAAGGTATACCTGAAGGTTACCTTATTAGAGCTCAATATGATGATGGCAGGTTCTGCATCACAAAATGCAAACTTTACTACCAAAGCCCCCCTTCCACAAATCACTGAAAATGATGCTTTGACAGTTTAAAGGCTTTATCTGCTTTTTATAATGTTTCCATAAAAATTGGGGTGTTTGCCAAGGCCAAGGCTGTTGCAGCTTTCAAAGAGATAAGGGGGGGGGTATGGAATTATATTTCACCTGATTTATTTTGCTTACCCAAAGGCAAAGTTATAGATAACCATGTCAGCAAACGGCTGAAAAATGTTGCTTCTGAGCACTGGCATACTTGTGGCTCATTGATATTGATCGATGACGGTTTAATTTACTGGACTTCTCACCTCCAGTGAAAAATCCACACCATGCTAAGGACTGATATCCAAGACACCAGTTCAGCTCTGGGCGCCTCTTTAAGGAAGCTTAAAACTGGATTTGGTTTGGTGAGGGCATACATCTCTTGGGCTTTCATGCGATCCCTTATTGGCAGTAGTCAGACACAGACATGTGGGTTGTGTTCCAGTTGTTCCTATAGGAAAAATAGTTTTGTAACAATGAGAGAACAGAGGCTGAAGTAGTGTGGGCAAACAGGGCCCACGGAGAATGGTCAAATGTCTCATGACCTGGGGAACTCTGCTTATAAATCTTAGTATAAATCATAAATACAGATTTTTCTAGGTGAAAATGAAAGTTAATGGGGGGGGGATATGGGGCCACTTCTGGTACGTTTCCCTTTAGCTAAATATTGTTTAAAATACTACTTGTGACATATCAGCCACATTTATTCGTGGAGTGCTGCTGGTCTGTCTAAGATTGCCAACACTCCCAAGTTGGCCTGAAACCCCTGGGAATAACCGTCAGCCTCCAGGTGACTACTGAGAGCAAGCCTGAAGTTTTTAATAAGGTCTCTGGGAATTTCGAACAATATGTGTCATGTTGGAAAATAAAATCTCCAGGAATGGATTCAGTCAGAGTTGGCAATTCTAGATCTGGCCCTTGGAAATTGGCCTTTCATCCTGGCTAGGTGGGCCCTGAAAGGGTTGCTCTGCCACCACCATAGGGAGGCTTTGAAACTCAATGCTTGCCCAACAACGCTGGCCAGTCATGCGATAACTGCTGCCAGATGACTTAGAATTCCCTGTTTTTAGAGTGCAACACCCGAATTAATAGATCCCTGGTAGGCCATCATTCATACTTTATTGGCATAGAACAAACAGAATCTAAACACACATTAAATCAGACAGAGCACAGTTCAGCTTCTCAATTGTGCAGTTCAGTTAACTGATACAGGAAGGTTGTCCCCCTTTCAACTGAAGAGTCCGTTAAGAGGTAACATATTTTTGCCACATCCAAAACTCCCTGTCTTGTTCCCAGAATGGGGTCCAGGAAACTTTGACGGATCTTAGCATAAAGGAGGCAATAAAGAAGAGAATGAACGATCGTCTCAATATGCTCTCTCTGCAAGGCCATCTATCTGCATGGGGTATGAAATTTCCCATATAGGACAGCAGATGGCAAGGTCCTGGCTAAAGAAAAAAAAACATTTCTGGTGGCGACTTGTCCATAAGCTACTGGGATCTCCAAGCTTAAAGGGGAGCAGGCTCTGTTCGCCACACTGAAAAGATCTGGCCTTTCAATGTCCAAGTGTCTGTGTTTGATGCACTGAAATGCCTCTCAATAAGGGAGCACACCTAAAGTCTCCAAGTGATCATTCATAAATGTTGGGCTGAGTTACCTGATGAGACCTAGGTTCTTCATGCCTCCCTGAAAGAAAACTGCCCTTACTTCATGTATCAACAAAATTCAACAGGAATGGAGATTTGATTTTTCTTTTTATGATCTGTTGCATCGCAGCTCCAAGGAACTTTACAGGGCATTGTATTTGTCTGTTATATCTTATTGATTTCTGCTTTAACCATTATGGTTACATGTTTCTTTTAAAAAGGCATTCCTTTGATACCTTGAAGAAACAACTGTGAACAATTGTCCAATATGGGATGCAGCATATATGACTAATATAAGGCAGAGGCACCAAGCTCAACCATCTACTCTGATGCCGAGCATTTTTATATTTTGAACTGTTTTTAAGGCTTTCCTGGAGATATGCTGCCCTCTAAGGTTGTTGAGATATCATTTCTAGAGTACGTGGAATAGTTTAGGAAACCTTTAGCAAACCTTGCACAAGGCAGGATTAATCATTTCACAAAACCAGCTAATGTCTACTAATACTAATCAAAATGAAATATAGCAAAACCAAATATATTTGGGAAGAAAAAGGAAAAACCCCAACATATGCCTTTCAGGAAAATAAGACAGGGTTTGGTTGGGCTTCTCCAAAATTGAGATGGTTCCAGATTTTTATAGTGGATCTGAGTGTAAGACACAATATGATTGCTGGAAGGCAAAATGGTTTATAAGGCGTAACTCAGCAAACTTGGGTTCAAGCCTCTAACACAGTGGTCTGCAAATTGTGAGCTGTGGCTCACCAGGGAGCCATAGAAACCAGCCAGTGGAGCTGTGGAATCCTAGCAAAAAGCCTGTCACCTTATATGATGTATAGGACTGAAGTCCTAATGGGGAGCCATGGTTAATGGCCCAGTAGATCAAAGGAATCACCAGTCGAAAAAGTTTGGGAACTACTGCCCTAACTGAATTCAGGGTTCAGTGCAATCCTAACCAACTTTCCAGCACCAGGGTAAGGGCAGTGCATCTCTGCAGTAAGGGAACAAACATTCCTTTACCTTGAGGAGGCCTATTATATGTGACTACTACTCCATTGCAGGATTCAGCACATGCCTCATTGGCACAGCTAAGTCAGTGCTGGAAAGTTGGTTATGATTGTGTGCTCAAAGAGAATAAAATGGGATGCCCATATCAGCAGAATACATTGCATATGTATTCAGTTTCCTGAAGACTAAGGACACAGAAAGATAGATTGCAGAACATTTAAATCAACCAACAGACCTGATGTGTTTAACAATATATATGCTCAAAGTGAGTGCTTGGATTGGCTCCTCTAGTCATATCCTGAGGAAGCCAGTTGAGAGTAAAACATGAAGGCCAAATTACATCAAACTAAGGATAGCCGGAGGT
>JAJKFI010000045.1:6003943-6016766 GCA_029204185.1 Lerista edwardsae
AAGTCCCGCCCGCGTTCCGGCTTGCGAGAGAGTAGATGACACCACTGGCTGGGGGGGCCTGACCCCCACAGTGTTTGTTGCCACGCGCTTGCCAGGTTTGGTGTGCATCGCTCCAGGCATGCCAGCACGGCATGGCAGACATTTCGTTTTGCACCCCTTCTCGCCCCCCACGCGGAGGGGAGCCTGAACCCGGACTCCAACTGTGTCGGGAGTGTCGCCGCTCGTCTCGGCGACCCCGGGAACTACGGACTCGACGCGGATTTCAGCCATTTTTGACCATTCTCATGTGGAGACCCCCACGTACACCCACCCCCGGGGGCACTAAGGCGGTCTGCCCCCCCCGCAGTGTTTGTCACCAGGCTGCAAGGTGTATGCATGCCAGGTTTTGTGTCGATCGGTTCAGGCATGCCAGCAGGGCATGGCGGAGGTTGTGTTTCGCACCCCTTCTTGCCCACCATGCCAAGGGGGGGGCCGAACCCGGACTCCAACAGCGTCGGGAGTGTTGCCACTCGCCCTGGTGAGCCCGGGAACTATGGATTCAATGCCGTTTTCAGCCATTTTCGACCATCTTCTCACGGGAACCCCATGTACCCCAACCCCCAGGGGTGCTAGCGGGGTCTGACCCCCGCAGTGTTTGTCGCCAGGCCGCAAGGCATACGCATTCCATGTCTGGCGCCAATCACTCCAGGTGTCGCAGTGGGGCATGGCGGATGTCTCGTTTCGCACCCCTTCTTGCCCCCCATGTCGAGGGGGGAGTTTTGACCGTTTTCATACAGGGGCCCTGGGGCAGCCCACCCCCCCCGGGGCGCTAGGGGGCCTGAACCCCGGAGTGTCCGTCGCCAGGCTGCAAGGCACGCGCATGCCGAGTTTGGTGCGCATCACTCCAGGCGTTCCAGCACGGCATGGCGGACATTGTGTTTCGCACACCTTCTCGCCCCCTACGCTGAGGGGGGGGGGCAGACCCAGACTCTGATGGCATTGATACCGTTGTCGCTCGTCCCAGCGACCATGGAAACTACGGATTTGATGCCGATTTTGGCCATTTTCGACCATTTTCACACAGGGGCCCCTGTGCACCCCTGCCCCCGGGGGTGCTAGGGGGCCACAACCCCCGCAGTGTTTGTGGCCAGGCCGCTAGGCTTCCGCCTTTGGTGCCAATCGGTCCAGGCGTTCCAGCAGGGCATGGCAGACGTTGTGTTTTGCACCCCTTCTTGCCCTCCACGTTGAGGGGGGTCCGAACCCAGACTCCAGCGGGGTCAGGAGCGTCGCCGCTTGTCCCGGCGCCCCTGGACACTGTGGACTCGATGCCGATTTCAGCCGTTTCCGGCTGTCTTCATGTGGGGACCCCCGCGTACCCCCGCCCCCGGGGGTGCTATGGGGCCCTGACCCCCGCAGTGTTTGTGGCCAGGCCGCTAGGCTTCCGCATGCCGAGTTTGGTGCCAATCGGTCCAGGCATCACAGTGGGGCATGGTGGGCCTTTTGTTTTGCACCCCTTCTTGCCCCCCACGTTGAGGGGGGCCCAAACCCAGACTCCAACTGGGTCGGGAGCATCGCTGCTCATCTCGGCGACCCCGAAAACTATGGAGTCGATGCCAATTTTGGCCATTTTCAGCCATCTTCACATGGGGCCCCCTGTGACCCCCACCCCGAGGGTGCTAGGGGGGGGCTGACCCCCGCAGTGTTTGTCGCCAGGCCGCAATGCACGTGCGTGCCGGGGTTGGTGCACGTTGCTCCAGGCGTTCCAGCACGGCATGGCGGACTTTTTGTTTTGCACCCCTTCTGGCCCCCCATGCTGAGGGGCCCCCAAACCCGGACTCCAGCAGCATCGGGAGTGTCGCCACTCGTCCCGGCGACCCCGGAAACTACGGACTCGATGCTACTGCATGCCGCGTGTGGCGCCAATCGGTCCAGGTGTCACAGCGGGGCATGGTGGACGTTGTGTTTCGCACCCCTTCTCGCCCCCCACGTCGAGGGGGGGGCTGAACCCGGACTCCGACGGCATCGGGAGCGTTGCCGCTCATCTCAGCAACCCCGGAAACTGCGGATTTGACGCCGATATTGGCCGTTTTTGAGCGTTTTCACTTGGGGACCCCCGCGTACCCCCACCCCCGGGGGCTCTAGGGGGGGCCCGACCCCCGCAGTGTTTGTGGCCAGGCCGCTAGGCTTCCGCAAGCCGCGTTTGGCGCCAATCGGTACGGGAGTTCCAGCAGGGCATGGCGGATGTTTTCTTTCGCACCCCTTCTTGCCCCCCACGTCGAGGGGGGGCTGATCCCGGACTCCAACGGCATCGGGAGCGGCACCCCTCATCTCGGCGACCCCGGAAACTGTGGATTTGACGCCGATATTGGCCAGTTTTGACCGTTTTCACGCGGGGACCCCCGCATACCCCCACCCCCACGGGCGCTAGGGGGGCCCGACTCCCGCAGTGTTTGTCGCCAGGCCGCTATGCTTCCGCATGCCGAGTTTGGCGCCAATCGGTCCAGGCGTCACAGCGGGGCATGGCGGACGTCTTGTTTCGCACCCCTTCTTGCCCCCCACGTCAAGGGGGGGCTGAACCCGGACTCTGACGGCGTCGGGAGCGTCGTCGCTCATCTCGGCGACCCCGGAAACTGTGGATTTGACACCAATTTTGGCCGTTTTTGACCGTTTTCAAGCGGGGACCCCCCGCGTACCCCCACCCCCGTGGGCGCTAGGGGGCCCCGACCCCCGCAGTGTTTGGCGCCAGGCCGCAAGGTGTATGCGTGCCGAGTTTCGTGCCCATCGCTCCAGGCGTTACGGAGCCTATGCGAGACATACATACACACACACATACACACCCAGGCTCTTCTTTATATATATAGATATATAGACACCACAATATGTTTGGCAAGAATGCTATGCAATCATGATGGAAAATAGTTGAAAAGGGCCTCATGAGTAAGGGGGAATCAGTCAACATGGAGGCATCAGTGCTACTGGGATGAAAACAAGAACTAGAACATTTTGAATTCAGTTCTCTAAACTTTTCTAAATTGGGAAGGGATTCATATGCTACTGGTAGAGGTGTTTGAAAATCCAACCGTGCTCAAGTTGGAAGCATTTAGGACGCAGAGCAGGAAGGAAGAGGTGGATTCCGATTCTGAATCACAAACCTGACATTTCTCTGTTGATAATGAATCGATAACGGTAAAAGGATTAGTTAAATCATTTCTGAAGTCACAGAGTTTCACCCGGGGGACATTTTCCTGTAGCTTGAGAGTACAGAGGCATACAGAGATGCCAGAAGAGAATTTATAGCCAATTGGATGAAAGGGTGATAGAGAATAATAAGGCTATAAAGTCAGAAGAGACGGGAAGCAGGAGTTCTCTTTGGTTAGCCATACCTGGGAAAATTCATGCAGAGCATCAGATAGGAAATAATAAAATGCAATAACAATATTGAAGTGGGGGCATCGGTCTGTTGCGCTTGGGCTACAATGCCAGAACATAATACGTAGAAAGTGGCTCAATAAGCGAGTTCTGCTTTTGTGTCAACAGAAGTCTTTTTCTCCATGACAGTTAGACGGCAGAGAAAGGCCATTCCAGTTAACTCTGTAGGATGTGGTACATGTACAGGCATATAGCAGTATGATTGGAAATACTGCTTGCTGGTAGTGGAAGCAGGCTAGCTGGAACAATCTCTTCAGTTCCTTCTGGGCATGGCCTGATAGCAGTGAACTATACTGGAATGGTCTGTTTGTTTTCCCCCCCAGGAATGATATTGTCTGAAAGTGATTGGTCTCCATTAGAGCATCAGTTACAGAGTTCATCAGTTAGTTCATCACAGAAGGGCTGGTGGTGAAGTAGGGTTGGGTCAATGTATACAGTACTGATCTTGTGTAGTTAAGAAACAGTCTTGATAAAAATGTTAATTAAAACAGCGTGTGTTTGTGGCCAGATGCACCTTGGTATTATTGGTATCATGGCTTGGATGGTTTCTTTTTTCCTATAAGTGGGACACACCACAAACTATATAGGGATTTTGTTATTTATAACTATATTTAGAGTTTGTTATTTTTGTTCAGAGCATTGGTCTGAGTGGCCTCCAGGTTTTTGTAATCACCATTAGGCTGATACATCTACAAATACTCAAAGCTCTAATAAAAAGCTCAATTACTTTGGCTACCTCATGAGAAGAGAGGACTCTGTAGAAAAGACCCTCATGCTGAGAAAGCTAGAAGGCAAAAGGAGAAGGGGGCTGCAGAGGATGAGATGGTTAGATAGTGTCACAGAGGCAATGAACATGAATTTGGGCGAACTCTGGAAGCTAGAGGAAGACAGGGAGGCCTGATGCGGTCCATGGGGTCGCGAAGAGTCGGACACAACTTAGCGACTGAACAATAACAATAGTTCTACAAAGAGAACAGACATTCTTGGGGTTGTGGAAGTGCTTCAAAATAACGAGAGCTGGACCATAAGGAAGGCAGAGCACCGAAGAATAGATGCTTTTGAATTTAATTATGGTGTTGGAGAAGACTCTTAAGAGTCCCCTGGACTGCAAGGAGATCAAATCAGGCAATCCTACAGGTAGTCAAGCCTGATTGCTCCCTGGAAGGACAAATACTGAAGCTGAAGCTCAAGTACTTTGGCCACCTCATGAGAAGAGAGGACTCTTTAGTAAAGACCCTCATGCTGGGAAAGATTGAAGGCAAAAAGGGGGCGGCATTGAGAATGCGATGGTTAAATAGTGTCACCAAAGCAATGAGCATGAAATTGGGCGAACTCCAGAAGCTAGTGGAGGACAGGGAGGCCTGGTGTGCTGTGGTCCATGGGGTCACGAAGAGATGGACACAACTTAGCGACAGAACAACAACAATACTTCTACAAAGAAAACAGACATTCTCAGGGTTGTGGAAGTGCTTCAAAATAAAACATCTGAATATTCTGTAGTTTCTCTCATTGGTTGGAAAGATGTGTGCATTTTGCATGTTTGGAAATCGGTGTCTCCCTTTTACACCCCAGGAGCTGGCTTAAGCTCTAATATAGCAGTAGCATGGATAACTACTGCATAGAGGTGCCCTAGGAAGTCATGGGGAAAAGTTATGTATAAGTTACTTACGTTGAATCGGTGTTGGGGTTTTGTCCTCTTGTTCTTAGAATCTGTATTGCCATGAGCACTTCTCTACTCTTGAAAGAAGGAAATCAATGACGGCTCCAAGCTTCTCAGATGAACAAAGGAAGATCAAAACCTTTCTTCTTCTTTACCCATGTCAGGGAGACCTTTGGTCACATTGTACGGTCATACAAAATCATGAAATTTTCAGCACCATTTGAGGGTTGAAAGGATCCTTGAAACAAGAAAGAACCAGTCTGAAAAAGGAGCAAGAGGGCGTATTGAAAACCATTCAGAGCACCTCATTTTGATAAACAAAGCTGTTGAGCTTTTGATGCTCCTCTCAATGACTTCAGGCACTCATGAAGAACAGAAACATCAACAAAATCGAACGATTGCATATGATCAAGGAAACTCCTCCTGAGTCCGAATATACAGTATAAAGGCTAAGTGGATGCTGATTGATTGAAGTTTAGGACCTACAGGAAAAACGTGGATGTTTCGTATACGCTCAGATTTATAAAGGTCTGGTTTTAAAATGACTCATGCTAGTAGGGGACCAAGCCGAGATATTCTTACAATAATTTTGGATGCTTTTCCTGCAGTCAAAATAGCTTCCTTCCAAAGGACTGCATCAAAATAGGCAAATAGCCCTGTGACAATGGAACACAGGAGTGCCAAAGCCATTTCAAGGTTCTCTGACCCAACACAAAGAAGTCTTAAGGATTAAGTAAATGATATTGAGGAGGAAAATTAAGGTACTTCACTTTCTTTAGCAGTAAGGGAGAAAATGTTGAATTTGGGTCAGGCTGTATTGGACTGGGTATGTTAGATTCTTTTTTGAAGGCCATAACCACATTTTGCAATTTGTGGGATTGTTCATGTATCTATGCCATATCCTAAACCTCGGTCAGGGTGGCCCCGATTCAGGCCGCTCCTGTCCACTTTCCTCTGCGCCTGCAAAACAGAAGGCGCAGATCCGAGCAGGCCCATAGGAGTGAAGGGGACTTACGCGGGTGCAAGGGGAAAACCTGCCCTTGTCCTGGATGTTGCTGCTGCTGCCTCCTAATGGGTTTTAGGATACAGCCCTGCTATGTCGGCCTTACTAAGCCAGCTTAGTATAGGATTGCACTCTGAGAGAGTCTGGAGATTTACTGTATGTTGCCTTGTAATCCTGCATTATTTACAGCAGAGCATATTGGAAGAAATCAGACTCCCAAAGAAGGCAGCAAAACTAATCCTGCATCAGATCCCCCCCCCCCAAAAAAAAACAACCATTGGTGCTCCCCCACTCCATGGCTTATCCTTGCTCAACTAACTTAAGTTAAACTCCCTGCCTTCTCTTTCATTACAAATTCAAATTTGCTCCCCCTCCACTTCTTAGCTGAAAAGTTCTGACATCTTTTAAGGCTGAAAAGCAATTCAAGCCATAGGCAGTCCAATACTAAACTAACTGGGTACCAGAGGATTTCCAGGGGACAGAAACATTTGTCCCCTTCCCTGAGTAAGAGCTCAGGCCCACTGATGGGTCTCCTCAAGTCTGTGCCGACTATTTTGTTGGTCGCCATAATCTAGTCGCCATAATCATTACAGCCACACTTGTACCAATATGTTTTTATTTTTACTAGAATGAAATAAATAATTAACATCAGCAAAGTCCAAAAGCATCCAGGGAACCACTGAATGAGGATTAACAGATTATCAGAGAAATGACGCATGATCCTGTATAAGTTCCCCCTGTTATGCTGTAATAAATTGGTTTATTGGTTGGCCTCTTTCTCTTGCCACCCCATCCCTTTATTGTAAGCATAATGCAACAAGATGACACAGCACCTGAATTTAATTAAGGGCACAATCCTAACCTGGAGTTAGGCTGGCACAGTTAAGCCACAGTTAGGCCAGCAGAGTTTGGCCAGCACTAGGGACACCATAAAGTATGTTTGGACCACTCTTGGAGTCAGAGAGGCCAGCACACAGACATGACCAGACATGTCATGTAGAGGGTAGGCGGGGGTACGCGAGTACCCGTTCCTAGGATTAGGGCTGGCCCTGCCCATTCACCCGCCCACTCGTCGACTCCGTTGGCACTCCACTCTGCCCCCTGCAACATTTGAATTGCCTGCACGTTCTCAGAGCCAGGCAGGCAGGCAACGGAGCGAGGGAGACCAACGGCAGCAGCAGCATGAGCAGGTAGGCTGCCTGGGGCTCCCTCCCGAGGAGGCACGGTGGTTCCTGGGGGGGGGGATTGGTAGCCTGCGCAGCGGCCCCGGAGAAGGCTTGGGACTCCTGGGCCTTCTCCCGGGTCGCCGCACGGCCTACCGAGGAGGCGCAGCAGTTCCTGGGGGTGGTTCCTGGGTTCCAGCTATGACCTCACTTCTGGTGGGCAGGCCCCAACACAAGTGCCAATCAAAAGTGAGTACCTGTTGATAAATCATTTAGATGCCATTACTGGACATGACCCATCCTCTCTGACTCTGAGAGTGGTCCAAATGTACTTTACGGTGCAGTGGCCCTTGTGCCGGCCAAACTTTGCTGGGCTAACTGTGCCGGGCTAACTCCAGGTCAGAATTGAGCCCTAAGCCTCTCAGCAATGCCATCAAATGAGGTCACGTTAGAACAGAGGTATTCTTTTCAGGGCACAATCCTAACCTGGAGTTAGGCCAGCAAAGTTTGACTGGCACAAGGGCCACTGTAAAGCACGTTTGGACCACTCTCGGAGTCGGGGAGGATGCTCACGTCTGTGTGCTGGCCTCTCTGACTCCAAGAGTGGTCCAAACATACTGTACAGAGGCCCTTACGTCAGCCAAACAAGAGCTCATTGCATTACCCCCATTACTCCTCCCATACCAGACCATACTGAATAAATTAAATATATTCACAACCTAACTGCAATGGCATCACTAGGGTTAGTGAAACCTACACTGACTTTATTTTTTAAAAAGTATTACAGATCAATAAGTACAAATTAGTGATGCCATTGCATTATTGATGATGTGAGGCCATTGCAAATCAGTAATCAAAAAATCCAGTGGCCAACTTGATCACACACACACACACACACACACACACACACACACACACACACACACACACTCATGGTCCACACACCCTGCATCCCCTAGCAATCCCACTGGGCATTCCTGCTGATAAATCTGAATTTATAGGCTTACCGAAAAGTACCCCAAATCAACAAGACTGAGACTATGTTAACTGTTTCCATACTGGATGCGCTGGATCCTATTAGACATGCAGATCAGTTGTACTAAGAATGGGGAGGGTGGGGGTGTACATTCAGCTCCCTGCTCCCTTTCCTGAACAAGTGATTAGCACTATCATAGAGTATCTGCTGGAAATCCAAGCTAGCTGAAGTACAGTACAATCTGCTGGAAACACAATCCTAACTACTACAATGGGCAAGTGCATTATGGCGTGGAGCACTCCTTTGTAGGCAGCAACTTATCTACGTAGGGCAATGCACAGAAACACTGCTTTCACACTCAGCTGACCTCTTACTTGGATTGGTGTAACCTTAGGGCCATCCAAGGGTTGGTGTGTGGGGTTTTTCCTATGCTGCCTGAACCCGGGAGTCTAGTTTGACTGGGTGACTTGCACCACACCATGCACACACCAGAAGTATCACATCACTCTTATCGTTATTGCAGAGGATTGAGTAAGAATGAAAAGGAAACTTGAAATAACAAAGAACAATTCCCAAGGTGCCCGAGAGTCTGTTCTGTTTCTTGTAGGTAAACAGCTGCAACACATGGATGCTCTTTCCCCCAAATTAGCCAGTCTAGAATGTTCCTGAGGAGACAGTGCCAGGTCACACTTTCAGGTGGTTGTTGCAGACCAAGGAGATGGTTTGATTTGTCCCATTGCCATATATCATCAGGTCATTTGCTCTGCTAGCTCTTACAAAATTGAGAGCTCAATCCTAAACTGAGTCAGGCCGGCACAGTTAGGCCAGCAGTTTGGCCAGCACAAGGGAGGTATTAACTCGGTATGTATCCACCTTCTCTGGAGCCCAGGTCTACCCGGTCTGCCCTTTTTCTATCCAGCCCTTTTTCACCTGGCCAGGGAACCGGCAAATCTTCCGCAGGCACAAACAGCTCCCCCCTCGCGCACATGGCACCCCGGGCTTCATTCTGGAGCAATGGGGGGAGCAATGAGACCCAGGCACCTGGCGCACCCCCCACCCGTCCCCCCTGGCGAGCAGGCGCCCCCTCCACAGCCACGGGCGCTTTGCAGCGCCCTGTCCATCATGGAGCGGGGCGAATGGCGGCAAGTGGGCGGAGCTAGGCTGGCAGAGCGTTCCGGCTACATGACACCACTGCCCAACACCCAAACACAGTTTTTAAACAAAGAGTACAGCTAAGTCATAAGCAAGCTGCTATTTCTTCCCCCATAGGCTTATATTATTATATGTTTGTCTGCTACTACAGACGAAGGACTGTTGCAGCTCTTTGCTTACCACACAAGAAGCCATGTTTCCGATGTTCATGCACAATGCCTGCCACACTCTTAAGTTTTAACATGCTGCTCAAAATGGAGTCCCACTTAATGCTTCTGAGTGCATGAAGCTGTCCTCTTCACACTTAAAAGAAAACCTTAAGTGGCTATAGTCTCCTCAAAAGAAAATGCAAGGAGTGTAATGCACCAAATGTGAGCCAATTTTTTTATCTGTGCAGCAAGTACATTGATAGTCTCATTAAAAAAAAACAGTGACAAATATGCATTATGCTTCACACATTAATGATAACATTTTTCTCCCTACCAATTATTCCTTCATCTAGTCCAGGTGTGCCAAACATAAGGCCTGCAGGCTGGATGCAGTCCCTGGAAGCAATGTCTCTGGTCCCTGTTATAACTGGGCTCTCCTACCATGATAATTGGGCAATCTCCTAAATTGAAATTATGAACAATATGTGCACATTTTATTTTCTTCCATTTGCAGCTAATGAATTTCTACGTGACAATGGGCTTATTTCTGTCCATCGTTGCTTAATGATGTCACTTCCAGCCCTCAGCAGGTTCCATGAATGCTATTTGGTCGACTAGTATATGGTCATTTAATTATAATGGGTGAAATGACCCTTACTTGCCTGGTATCTGAAGCAAGAAGTTACATATTCATGCCACTAGAGGGCAGAATACGTTCTTTATTTTAAAAAAATAAATATCAAAAACAAAAGTTCTGAATTTTCACCTGAGTTTTATTTCTAAAGTAGTAAGGTCCTGAGACATGCTCCTGGATATCCTCCTGCTAAGTTCAATTGTGCTTCCTTCCAAGGTCATATGCTTAGGAACTCAATTTAATTAGATAATGCCACCCAAACAGAGGCACACATTGAGAGACCAATGCAGGCAGGGTTCTGTTCAGGCCCCTCAGTCAGCATTCGTCATGGCACAGATCTTGGGTTTCTTCCTGACAAGAGTCTGCCTGGCATAATGATTGCAACATTTCTCATGCCGCAGCTCATTGTGGGAAAACGGGCTGAGAAGAAAAAAAAATAGCCTGCAGTAAGGATTAAGTCTACAATTATAATGGCTATTATATTATCAGCAATAAAATGAGAAATGTGAAGACAGAATTCAGCACACTCTAAATATATATTTTCCTTGGTGCAAATTACAATGTTTGTTAAATGGGGAGGGGGAATGAAAAGCACTCACACACAAAAAAAAGGTGAATTCAGTAGAACTTCTCACTCATTACTGAATGTGTCAGCCAAAGTTTGGCTGAATGTGTCAGCCAAGCATTCCATAATAAGAAATAATAAGGCTTAACAGTTTCATATCATTTTTAATGTACGTGTATGAATGCATTAACTCTTCAAATAGGGGTATAAATATTGATCATTTTTCTGGGAAACATGACAGATGTGCAGAGCTATGAATTAGGTGCCCCTGGATTCTAGTGGAGCAGTCAGGATTCCTGTCTCATTTTTCCCTGAGAGTAAAACAAAAATAAGTGCCTAAAAATTCTTCTCTGAGGCCTAATGTTTTCGAGCAGATTAGTTGGGCATCCCAGAGGAACCTAGGAGAAGGAAGGGGAGATTTTGGGTTGCAGGGAAGGAAAAGGGGAGAATTATCAGGTATTAGTACGGATGAAAACAGAAGGGTCCAAAATGTTCAGAACCTGGCAAAAAGCTGCAGCTGGGAATGGCTCTTTGTAGCCTGTACCCAGGGCTACAGGCAGTGATGTCATGCAGGGGGTACGCAGGGGTACGTGAGTACCGGTTCCTAGGATTATGGCTGGCCCCACCCATTCGCCCGTCCACTCGTCGACTCCGCCCCCTGCAACGTTTGAATTTCCTGCACGTTTGAGTTGCCTGCATGTTCTCAGAGCCAGGCAGGCAGGCAGGCAGCGAGCGGAGGCTTGCCTTGCCACTGAAAAATGAGCTGCTCTGGGGTTTTGGGTCACTTTAACATGATGCCAGGCCTCCTTAACATGTTCTGTGGGTGCTGTGGAATATTTTTGCAACTGTTGGGTCAGTTTAAAATTGTCTGAGGCCTCAAAAAGGGCTTTTTTCATGTCACTTCCTGCCACAACATCACCTCTGGCTTATGACGTCACTTCCGGTGGGCGGGTCCCAACACATGCCAATCAAAAGTGAGTACCTGTTCTTAAATCATTTAGATGACACCACTGGCTACAGGCAACAGCTGACTGTAAGAACACGTTGTGAAAGCATTTCACCTTGTTGCAGTGAGAGCTCATCTTTCCCACTGAACAAACTCTTTTGATAAATGCCATAGCCCTCCAGAGGAGTTGAGGCATGGGTTACATGAGTCTCTTGAGAGAAAGAAAGCACAAGACTGTTCTCAGGCCACCAGCAAACAAGTCATAAATATTAAAAAAAGGCTTCTCATGTGCACAACATTCAATGCAAAGAAAGATGGAGACAATCACTAAGCATGCAGCCAATTTGACTTCACAAGAGACCGAAGACAGGATAGTGAGGATTTGCTGCATCCTCGATGAGGCTGAGCTGCAGACCAAGGGTGCCATTTCTGGAGTGACTCAGAGTGCAATCCTAACCTGGAGATAGGCTGGCACAGTTAAGCCAGCAAAGTATGTTTGGACCACTCTACAAGTCAGAGAGGCCAGTACACAGAAGTGCACCATCCTCCCTGACTCTGAGAGTGATCCAACTACACTTTATGGTGGCTCTTGTGCTGGTCAAACTTTGCTGGCCTAACTGTGCCGGCCTAACTCCAGGTTAGGATTGCACTCTCAGAGTACAAGCCTAACCTGGAGTTAGGCCAGCATAGTTAGGCCAGCGAAGTTTGGCTGGCACAAATGACACTGTAACATATGTTTGGACAGACGTGCGCCATCCTCCCTGACTCTGAGAGTGGCCTAAACACACTTTACAGTGTCCCTTGGGTGGCCTAACTGTGTTGGCCTAACTCCAGGTTAGGATTCTTATAGAATGAATGAAAACATGTACCCAATGAGACCTATTCATGTTTTCATTCATTCTGAAACAAAGGATTAAAGCTCTGAATAAATAAATGATATATGCCATCTCCCTGTCTCTGAGAGCATCCAAACATACTTTATGGTGTCCCTTGTGCTGGCCAAACTTTTCTGGTTTAGCTTATGCCATCCTAACTCAGTTTAGGATTGCGCCCTTAGTTATGTCTATCGTTGAGTTGAGGAATGGAATGGTAGGGTGTCTGCTGAAACACACACACACACACACACACACACACAGAGAGAGAGAGAGAGAGAGAGAGAGAGAGAGA
>JAJKFI010000045.1:6026647-6059553 GCA_029204185.1 Lerista edwardsae
CTATCTATCTATCTATCTATCTATCTATCTATCTATCTATCTATCTAATTTGAGGAACCACATGAGAAATTTTTTTTTGTTTTTTCTCTCAGTCTTCAGTTCAGGTGTTCTACCAGAAGAGGGTGATGTTGATCTATGACTTTGTACAAATCTATGTGCACTGGAGTCTAATGCTGATTTGAGTGCAGTGCTCAGGCATATCCACACAGCTTGCAAGTGAACATTATATACATTTAACGAAAACTATTCTTTGTAGCCCCAAATGAGTTCTAAATAGCAATGCAGATTTCAGAAGCCTGTAGGAAAAATCTTTAACAGCTGGGCAGTATTAGTCACCACAAAGTAAATAGTCAAGATCATTTATTATATTAATAGTACATTTCTCTGAGTTTCATTAATGGGATTTTTTTTAAACCACTTCCTTTTTTTTTTAACCAATCATGAGAGTTTGAGGCTATCTGTAGCATGTGATTGTTATTGTACCACTCACTCTTTGTACACATATTTCACACACACGCATGTACACATGCACACATATAGCATGTTATTTTGCAGATCTATAATGTACTTTCCTCCCTGCAGATGCAATTGCTCAAACGGAAAGCACGTACTGCTTCTGGGGCCCTGTCCCAAATGCACATGGCATGAGCACAAGTTTTCTGAGAAGGTTCTGGGACAACTAGTCCTTCTCCGCACCAAGAAAAATGCCTGCTGCTATCGCCTTCTCACCGCCAATGAAGATAAGCACTTTGCATGAGGAGAAGGGGAATGGGGTGATGACAGTACCAGTGGTAGTGTGAGTGTTCAGCATTTGAGCCTTGCCAGTGGTTGGTTCAATTGCTCACATATGTCCAGGCCCTCGTGAGCAAGCCTGTGTTAGCCTGCTTGTAAGCATTCAAACAGGGGTGTCTGCCTTTGCGAACACTGCTGATTGAATGTTCACAGTGTCTCTGGGTGGCTTATGAAACAGCCAAACACTGATTCAGAGCACAATCCTAACCTGGCATTGTACTGGTGCAGTGCTCTTGCAAATATGCCATAAGGCACATCTGTGCCGCGGAATCGGTCACTGGCCTGGCACAAGCAGCAGCGCTGATGGGCGGGCACTGCAGTGCCCATCAGCTGTGCCAGTCAAGCGCTGGTGGTGCTCAGCCAGCACAGGACTGCGTAGAGGGTGTGCCAGAGGGTTGCCAATAAAGTGGTGCTGTGGGCAGCAACGGGAGCAGAGACGGGACATGACTGTTGAGCCATATCCGAACCCCTGTCCCCAAGCTGGGCGGCCCTGATTTGGGCCACTCCAGGCCATGTGGACCTGCGCCTGCAAATCTGAAGTTGCAGATCCAAGCAGCCCCATAGAACTGGCTGGGGTTTACCTTGGGGCAAGGGGAAATCACCTCCTTGCCCCACCCTGAGCTGCTGCTGCCTCTTAACATGCTTAGGCAGGATTGGGCTGCTCGAGGCTCTTGATTCTGCCCTTAGTGACTCCTGATGGTGAGCTCACCTCTTACTTAGCATTAGAGGTGGGAGAGACCAGATTTATTTTGTCATGGCTTTCATGGCAGCACACCCACTGAATCCTGATTCCCTGCCTGGGTCTGATCTGCCTGCACAGCTCAATGTGATCTTGCACCAGCTATCAAGCTGTTGCAGGTCCAAGCTGACCCACAGTGACTGGTGGGGCTCACTCCAGGGCAAGGGAAAGTTGCCGCCCAGGAAGTTAGGATTTGGCAGCCTGGGAAATAATGCCTTTATATCTGTGAGGGCTCAACCAAGGATTTTGAACAGATGTCCAGTGAGGAAATCAGCTACATTTTTAGTTGTGCGGTGAAGCAATCTGCGCCTCTGCAATTTAGTTATGAAAGAGAAAGCCATAGCAATGATTGCATGTATTCTAGGTGTGATGAATGATCACTCACTCAGTTATTAATTTCACGTTAATCATTTACCTTAGGCACAAGTTTGTTCATGGAGTGGCTCCCAAACACCGTCATCGTGGGAGTAGTTTTATGATGCAGAGACGTTCCCTTTTTGCCAAACATTCCCATTAAGAATGATTCTAATTCCTGGGAGAAATAATCCGTTGTTTGCCCAAACAGGTAACACATTGTAAGCCCATTGGCTGCATTGGGAAGTTTAAGTTCCCATAGGGCTTTTATGGTTTACAAAGTTTGTGAAGCTAGTAATCCAGGGCTTTTTTGATCTTCTATTTAACCAGCCCAATCCTATCCCCCATGCAAGCAACCCCATGGAGGGATGCATTGCAGGCTATGGGGGGATCAGGAGGCTTGTGAGAAGTAAGGAAGACCATTTTCCCTGAAGATGCATAGACCCCCTGATGGCCTATGGGTCTCTTCAGACTTATACCACTTATATAGCTGGCGTACATCTAAGGAAAGAAAGGCAGTAGGGCAGGTGAGAACAGGGGAAACGGTCCTGCTGTTGTAAATTGGAGACTAGGATCACACTGTAATTCTGAAAAACTTACTGAAGTGGGGTAATCAGTACAGAATTAGATTTTATTTTTTTTTAAATGGAAGGTCAAAAATTCCCTGGATGTTGTTCTACACCAGGTGGCCAAACCTTGGCTTGGGAGCAACATGTGGCTCTTTGATATATAATGTGTGGCTCTCAGAAATATGTTGGCTGAGCTTCTTTTTGCATCATAGTTAATAGAAAAAGTAATTTTTTTTCAAGCTTTATAATTATCTACTGGGTATAAACTGAGAGTCCACAGGATTAAAACATAAGTGTAATATTCATGGTGAGTATTTCGGAATATAAAAGCTTCTTAAATATTGTGGCTCTCAAACATTTCTCGTGCAGCTCACAAACACTGGAAGTTTATCTTATGTGTCTCTTACGTTAAGCAAGTTTGGCCACCCCTTTTCTACATCCACACAGAGCAAATTCCAGTCTCAAAAGGGTCTGAAGTGGGAACCCTTCAGATTTTTGTGCCAACTGAGTTACTGGGTGGAAGAAGAAACTGCGTTCTCTTTAACCTGCCTGGCACCACAGAGCCCTCCTAGTCTGAAGAGTTAGGGGCTTGCATTGGACCACTCCCATGTCATTGTCTGACCTAAAACTCCCAGATTTGCTCTATTTCTGGTTAAACTGCTGCTAAAGGAAGCTACTGTGCTGCCAATCAACAGGGCTTCCACCCAGGGCCACATTAACCAATGGCTGGGACCCTAGGCTTTCAGGCATTTCAGGCCCCTTCCGGCACACTCCCTAGTCCTTGTTATTAAGAACATAAGAACATAAGAAGAGCCCGGCTGGATCAGGCCAAAGGCCCATCTAGTCCAGCTTCCTGTATCTCACAGTGGCCCACCAGGTGCCCCAGGGAGGCACGAGACACAAGACGCTTGCATCTTGTTGCCACTCCCTTGCACCCGGTACCACTCCCTTGCACCCGGTATTGTGGGTCAGGTTCTTGCAGGAGCTCTGCATCTCTGCAGCTTGGCTCCCTATGGCCAGAGCAGAGCAGCATGGCTCCCTGTAGCCTGCTGAGAGCAACAGGGCGCAACTCAGACCTTGTGCCCCAATATCAAGACCTGTTAGCAAGAACATTGACAGGCCCTTAGTACTGCAGGGCCCCTAGGCTAAGCCTAGTCAGCCTTATGGATAACACAGCCCTATTTCCACCTGCCTGTTGACTGACTTGTGCCTGGCCCATTTAATTACTGCTTAACTGTTCCATATGTACTTGCCAATCCTTGGGCCTGAGTGCCTGACATCTAGCAACTTCTGCTGAAATCAAGCAGACAGCCATGTAAACATGCGGGATTGAATCACATTTGATGACATTTAAGGCCTTCTTTTGAACAAGTAAAGGAGATCATTTTCGTATTAAACATTTTTATTCATATCTATATCTACAATTTGGGGTTAGGAAGGAAAAATACATAGGAAAAGGGTACATAGGATAGAACATTAGGAATCCGTCAGTTAACAGCAAATTCATTTTCTAAACTACACATCTGGTTATCATAGCTTAAGAAATAAAATATATATTTCATTTTTCTAATCATTTAAACTTTAAACTAACAATTCCTTTTATCTTCACATTACTACTAACTATCCATCTAGCCAAACATAGATTTTCCATATATTTTTAACTCTATCTACTTCACCATTTCTAACTCTTTCGGTTAATATATCCATCTCAACTATTTTGTATATTTTCTATATTAACATTTTTACTGAAGGTATATCTACATTTTTCCACATCTGTGCATAAATAACCCTTGCTGCAGTGTTTACATGTATCCTAATATGCTTTTCTTCTTTACTATAACTATTTGGTATAATATTTAAGAGAAACAGTTCCGGTTCCAATGGGATAACACGTCAACATCTCTTGTAACAGTGTACACAGTGATCACTTTCAAGCATCCTCACATAAATGAGATCTATTAGAGAGAATACATTCTCAATCACTCGACAACTGAATAGCCCTCCAGGGGTCAGGCTAATCCAGCATCCAATGAGAAGTCACAGTAGTTGTCACATATCTATGCTTCTGTTTATAAAGATCAGTTAACAATGAGTATATTCGTGATGATACAGGAATGGAGTTACTTACTGATATCCATGGTGTTTCAGTAGTCTGGGCAATAGGGCACACATCTTCATTAAGTCCCTCAGACTTTGATCGGAGTTGTTTTTGTATGGCTAGCTTCTCAGTATTGTTTATGGATTTTCCACACAGCAATTCTGAAGAGAAAAATACTGTTCCGAAGAGCTTGCCTGTTTTCCTGGCCTGCTTGTTTGTCAAACGTTTGACACTTGAGCCCCAAGCCATCTTTGTCGGCAACACTGAATGAACTGCAATGCAATCAACACAGCCTTCCCAAATTTCTCCTTTATTCTCACAGAAGCAGGTGACCAACTAACATTCCTGGACATGCGAGAACAGAATCCATTTAATTTAATTTAATGTATGCACTGAGCATCTATGCCTGAAGGACTTCTTTGGCATATTCTCAGGGCGTTTTGTGGAACCGCACATACAATATTATCAGCTTGTTTCAGATTCAGCATAGTCCAATTGAGGCTCAGCATTGAGGCTGAGCAGGGAGGTCTCCTTTGACATGGACTCCCTGGGTGGTTCTCAGACTCATTTCACCATCTGTGGAACAGAAAGACAAGGAAGTCTGTTCTGAAATGAGCAAAATAATCTATTTACAGTCCACATGTCTTCCACAAGATTCAAGGCAGGAGATATCAGGTTTCCAGGCAGTTTCCCCTCTCACTATTTAGCAGGCCCTGGTCTGCTTAGCTTCCAAAAAGTTGCTGAATCATGGGCCCTCAGCCAATGCATATTTGGGTGCCTTTCTTTTACTCCCATCAATTACTGCTGACACACACTTGGAACTGTCTGCAGCAGCATCAATACATGTACTGGGACAGCACAGATGATGCATTCGTTGGTCCTCTCAACTACGAGGGGGAGCGGCGTAGCCAATATGTCTTTCCCACTTTTGTCACACTGTCACCTAATTGTGCAGCAATCCATTTGTCCAAACTGTCCTTCCATGTGTAGCTTCAATACTACCACATGTAGCGAGATGGTTGAGATAAACCTCCCCTGTGCAAATAGGCATCAGGATGGTGCATGGGGCAAGGGGGTGCACATTCCCATGCTTTTCCCTCTCCCATGTGATCAGAAGTGGTGATTTTGAGTATCATCTGAACCAGCCCATTTTCTTCATTCCTGGAAGTGTAGTGACATTGCTGCCTTCTATTCCCATTATTGTATCAGTGTCCCCTGGCATGCCAATTTTGGGTTGGATGCTATCAGTTCATTTCTACTTTCCTGAGAATACTAAAGGAGAAGATGTTGGAATCATATTAGTTGGAACAAAAGCAAGCACGTTGCAACTCCGCACAGGTTATTGTGAAAATGTGACCTACTAAAAATGCAGTAACTTATTACCATGATTTTTTTCTCAGCATGAAAGCAGTCTACCCCGGACTAGCAGGTCACAACATATTTCCTGCATATATAGACTTCTGATTTATTAAGAAACACGTGGAATGTTGGTCACTGGAAAACACAGTTTGGAGTCACAACTTATGAATGATCCAACTATGGCAAGGACACAAATGAAGTGCGGTTGTCACTATTTTGGAGTGCAAACACCAGCACCTACAGAATGTGCAAAGGCAAAATTTGCATATTCAAATTTGCAGGGGCTTGATCAAATGCTCTTTTCAGATGACAAATATCTGATTTGTATATATTCGGTGTCGCTTTCCAACGCACACTGATTATTTCTGGTCATGCACATAAACTTTCCATACACGTTGTTGTTTGCGATGCACCTGCTATAAAGTATCTTCTGTCGCATGCTTTCAATTAGAAAAATCTTTTAGAGGATTTCTTTTGTGTATGCAATGACTCATACCCTTCTAAATAAAGACATCCATAGAAATCAACACAGTCATTATTTCTTTATGGTCATCAGCTCATTAAAACCAAATATCAGCCTAACATTTCAGAAATCTCAGCACAGAAAGTAATAGAACTCTACCCATCAGAAGCCTAAAAGAAATGGAACTCTACATTTTTATTCTGAGCCTGACTACAGGGTATTTTGTTCCTGCTGAACTGAATATTCAGTTATGTAGAAGTAATTCCTATAATGGACCTGCTTTGTTCCTCAAAAATACGACACATATGCCCAGGAAACTAAACATTTAAATCAGTGCTTGAATTAATTCCACTAATTACATTTTTCTGTCCCACAAATATGGCTTAGCTTAAGGCATTTTCAAGACTGATATTACCAAAGTTAACACCACCATGTGCTCTATGGTTTATGTTCTACTGCTACCCCTCTGTGAAATCATGTCTTCCTTTTCATCAGATTTGAATGCTACTGGGAGCTGATATAGAGTGGGAGCTCTGAACTGGGAAGTCCCTGGTTCAGATCTTGCCCTGAAGGCATGACCTCACTAGGTGGCCATAGGAAACCCGCTACTTTATTCTCAAGACCAGCTCCAGACCTCCCAACATCTGAGAAATTGCACCAAATGCCACTTCCTTTTTTAACTAGCAGTGTGCCAACTGACTTCTGTTCCGTTACCTTGAAAAGGAAGGAGCAGTGGCGTCC
The DNA here is from genome assembly GCA_029204185.1 of Lerista edwardsae. Classification (NCBI taxonomy): domain Eukaryota; kingdom Metazoa; phylum Chordata; class Lepidosauria; order Squamata; family Scincidae; genus Lerista; species Lerista edwardsae. The sequence goes on from JAJKFI010000045.1 coordinate 6,033,763, forward strand.
CTACAGGGGGGGGCTCTAAGTTTTGCAAGGAGCCTTACCCTCCCCGGCAAATCGCTCCTCTCCCTTGCCGCTGTAGCCAGTAAGCAATGCCAAGACGTTGCCTTTGCCCCTGAGGACTGGCTAAAGTGGCGCAGGAAAGGAGCCATTTCCACGGCAAGGAAAGGCTCCTTGCAAAACTTAGAGCTCTGCCCCCCCTGCAGGGACACCACGGGGAAGGGGGGAATGAAGCAGGGAGAGGAGGTGTAGAAGGTCTGTTTCTCTCTTTTCAATCCTAGGAACTCAAAGGAGTGGTAATGGTAATGGGCAACTAGATAGATGTGGGTTCCCCTGTCCATCTGACTCCCTCCATCAACCCATGAACAGGTCCTGATGGTTTCAGCGCCTCTAACAGCCCAGTCCTTTGCCCTAATGATGCCCAGAGGTACAGTGGCACCAAAATGGCTGTTGCTGTATCATCTGGGGTTGGGGCAGCTGACAGAGTCTCCTTAGGGTAACAAATGTCCCCATGTCAAGCTCCGTGATTGGCAATAGGTCTCCTCAAATCTGCACCCGCTATTTAGGTCTTTCAGATGTGGGAGGGGCATAGGATTCAGAGGCAGACTCTGCCACCATCCCTGCCTCCCCTTGGGCCACCCTTCCCCTGCCCATTTCCACCCTCCCCCTATCCCAAGAAGCCACACTGCTTGCAGACAGCGCAACTGACCGGACAGTGCTCCAGCAATCCATCAGCCCAGTGAAAAGGGATTCCTCATTTCTGGCACCAGAGTGTCTTACAGCACTTTTAGACACCCATTGCCACCAGTACAAGCATATCACAGACACTGGGCTCAGTAGGACTGGACCCTAAATCTGCAATATGGAGTCAATAATACTAGCCTCTTGTACAGGATTGTTTTTAAGAGTGGTTGAGATAATGTATGTGTGAATATAACGAAATCATGGCACATATGTTGGGTGTGCGTAGAAAAAGGAGAAGTTGTGCCTGGGGGTGTACTTTCAATGTGATAAACAAAAAGCAGCACAATTCTTATCTACTGAATCTTCACAACCACAATGGCAGGGAGGTTCTGCTGAGAGCTTGTGAGTTGCTCAAGGCCACCCAATAACGTTTGTGGTCACAACAGGTTTGGACTAGAAGTTTCCTTCTCCCAAATCAGCCAATGCCACACTGGTCCTCAGTGTTGCAATTGTTCAGTCATAAATGACTGAGGGCTTGAACAGGATTAGAACCAATTGGTGGAAATTACAGGAAGTAAGGTTTAGGCGAGACAAAGCGAAGAGGTTCCTCACTGTAAGAGTTCCCAGTGCACAAACAGCCTGCCTTCATAATTGTGGACCTTGTTGGAAATTTCCAAGCAGAGGCTGGAAGGCCCTGTCGGGCAAGCTGTTTTGCCTGCACTGAACAGCAGGTTGGACTAGAGGATCTCAAGATAGTTTCCAACCCAACTTTCTGTTATTCTAGGTTTGTGATCCCTGGGGTGCTGGTGGTTGTAGTTCTCTGTTGATTTATGATATAGTATTTTCCTGCCAATGTTCAGAAATCAATCAATCAGGATGGCTTCCAAAGTTAATAAATCTAAGGATAGCAATGAATAAGCAACATAATTCAATAAAAGCAGGAACAGCAGATCAAAAACTCATACCATTTTTAAAAATGGGCAACTAAAATGGTTTTCACTTGACACTGAAACGCATAGAAGAGGTGAAAGGTGGTCCATCAGAGGGTCCTGTAAATGTCAGGGTCTGGTACAAAGCTGTGGTTGATGTTTGCAATTGGGAGGAGAGAAGGATCTAGTGGGCAACTGAAAGCACCTTGGGGTGCAAGGATGTCACTGTCTAGGAATCCACTGCCTTCAAGGGGTGCATATCTGCTTGTGTCCAAATGTTTGAACACTTCAAAATCTCTGTAATTACTAAATGTTGCTAATGAAGAAAAGCATAAGTTTTGCCAGAGTGTAGAAATTCTAATCATTTAAACATGGCTACGCTTTATTTCTTCTCTAGTCACAATCACAGTGTCTAGCCTGTAGATCTCCAGATAGCCATTTTGTCCCATAATGAAAAACAAAAACAAATAGCATGACTTTGATCCTGTTGTCAGATGGATCTGATGCATTTCTGCTGTGTGAAGAGGCACACAGAAAGAAGGATTTGGACAAATCTTTAAATTTCACGCCCGGTCCCTTCAATCAAAATCAGATAGGGCAGTTTGGCTTTGGGCAATGCAATACTGCAAGCCTCAGCATAATTAGAACATGCCCCCAATCATGACAGTCACAATATCGCTTCTACCTAAGGCTTTTAAACCTGTTTTTATGTGTTGCATAAAATGGGGTTAATGTGCAAGAGCCGTAAATTTCAGTGATCAATTAGCTGATGCACAGGTAAGCCATTTGACAACAAAAGCAGTATCGCTGCTAATTTGGATCCAATAAAAAAGGATTTTCCTACCCAAACCTGCCTTGCATTATTCATAGCTGAAAAGTAACACAAGATTTACCGAGCAAAGGAAAAACAAAGTGTTTTACACAGCAATTTCAATAATACATGCTCCGGTACTCAAAATTCTTCAGCAAGCCATTTCCTAGCAGATACATGGAAATGATTCAGCAAGGCCTGTCACTTAAATCTTATAAGATCCACATTTGGCTTCGGCATTCAGCCCTGTCTCTGACAGCTCTGCATTACTTTCATTACCAGCCAAGAGTACAGAGAAATATCATTATGTATTAAACATGTGGTTTCCATACACCTTTATTAATTGATCTTGGGCATTCTTTTGGACCGCACTGAGTTTTCTTCCCAAATAATTAAAACATCCTGGTGAGATGTAGTGCTCTCCCCCACCCCCCTTGTGCCACTTTTGTAATCTTGGAATGTTAAAAATGAGAGTGCCTGAGAAATTTCAAATCAGCATCTGGGGCTGCATAAAGAGGCAACCCTTTCAGAGCACCTTTGGTAAACACTGAGCTCATTGACCTCCCCACTTCCAATTATAATGGCAAAGGGATGACATCACAAGAACCACTTTAGCACAATGCCAATATCGGGGAACTGTTTTAATGAATTAACTGAGGCTGTCCAATGAAGAAGTGGGAGATGTTCTTTGTGGACCCACTCATTTATTCATAGGGTATCCTTACTGAGGATTGGAGGGGAAATTACCACTTGAATGGTTGAACTGCAGATCATCCTTTTAAATTAATGGGATCCTAGTTCAATACACGTTTGTAGGTTTGGGCCTTCATTTCAGATGTGAGAGCAATCCTGCTTTGGTCACTAATCCAGAAACATAATGAAGACAGGGCAGACTTGTTGGCTGGAGGCACAGTGGGAGAAAGCCTGATTGCTTTCCTGTGAATTTCTGAGGAAGCTCTTGCATACAGGTGACATAGAACACAATATGAGTAGGAGAGAGAGTATTAATGTACTGAAATGTGGGGGAAATGGATTTTAACTGATCAGATAATGGCCTTGAAATTGTGGGGATATGGTACTTGATACCTGTGCACCAACACCTTCCATTTTCAAGAGTTCCATATATGTTTTTATGCTTGCATGTCCATCTTTCACCTTTGGAAGAAAATGTGTAAGATGCCTTAGGGCGCAATCCTAACCTGGAGTTAGGTCGGCACAGTTAGGCCAGCAATGTTTGGCAGGCACAAGGGACACCACAAAGTATGTTTGGACCACTCTCAGAGTCAGAGACGTGCACCATCCTCCCTGACCCTGAGAGTGGTCCAAATGCACATTATGATGGCCCTGGTGCCAGCCAAACTTTGCTAGCCTAACTGTGCCAGCCTAACTCCAGGTTAGGATTGTGCCCTTAAAGGCTGAAGATGGGGACGTGTATTTTCTGAGCATAGTGAAGTCATCAGAAAGCACTAGACTGGGCTTGGATTCAACAATCTCCGTGTAATTGGCAACCCACATTTCACCACTATGAAAGGTTTACGGGAGTTGGTCCTCATTTTCCAGCTCATCACCAATAGCTCAGACCATCACCCAAACGGATCTTGTTCCGTATGTGTTAAAATGACACTTACGGAGCACTTGCTTTGAACAACAGAAACATGCAGAGATTTCCCTTCTAGGTGTATAATGTTACAAGAGAGCTTTTATTTAAATAATATCCAAATAGAGTACAGTTGGAAGTCTGCAGAAAAAACCTGGGGGGAATTCTCTTGCCAGTCTTCCCACAGGCTCCAGGTCTCTTCCAAACCTACAACAGTTTTATAGTACTTTTACTGTCATTATTGTACCTGAAATATTCTAGGAATTGTAGTTAAGAGAAATGCTGAAAATGTTTTTGTTTGACATCTTATTCTCCACTTCTCCGCATAGGAGCAGATGCAATGTCCATCCAAGCTGTAGTAGGGAGATACACCAGGCAGGGGAGTAAAAAACAGCCTGCCTCTACAACAGTGTGAGTCACATCATAATATGGGCCTGAGTCTTTGCACTGGAGTCATTACGGGTACTATAACCAGAACAGGTCATATCTGGTGGCTGGCTCTAGAACAACACCAAAATAGTTTCCAAATGTCACCCAAGAGGCTATATAATCTTCTTGGTGCTGCACCCCACTTTGTCCTTTATGGTGGGTCATGACCCAAGAATGATATACAGGGAGGGTGAAGAGGATCTTCTGGGTCATGTTGGACTGGCAACCCACCCAACTGACCTCTATAGGTCAGAGTGGCCCACAGAAGCCTCAGAAAGCTACTTTCTTTCTTTTGTTTTTGGAAGCAAACTGGAAATGGTTTTCCAAGGTTTCTGCAGACCATTCTGAGGCCTGCAGAAGCCAGTTGAGTGGGTCGCCAGCTCAGCCCAACCCAGAAGAGGCTACCCCACCCTCTAGGTGAGTAATTGACTTCTGGAATGTCTCTGATTTGAAGACGAACTGGAGCAAGGGCAGTTGGGAGGGCCCAGGTCACAACCCACTGCATTTGGCCTCACAACCCAGCAGTGGGTCGCAACCCACTGTTTGAGAAACCCTGGGCTACAGTTTGAGAAACCCTGGCTATTGATTTTGTGTCTGCAGTCATATTTACAAAATGACCTCATTGCCTTCTTGCCACATGAGTACATTTTGGTCAGTGCATAAAACTGGGCATGATGAGAATGTGTCACCTATGCAGATTTCTGCAGAGTGGTGATATTAAAAAGCATGTGAGTGTTGTGTCACTATCATATCCAGTTGTCACTTGGGATAGAACTGAGGCCCAGTTTACATGGTACCCATCACCGTTTGGGCCTTAAGGCAAAGCTGGGCCTCTAGTGGCTCCCCCACACACACACCTCATGTCCTGATCACGGTCACTAGGTGTCCATGAGTCTGGGTGAGCCATGTGGGCCCCTGATGTGCCTAGGCCTTCAGCCACCTGGCCAACCCCTAACTCCATCCTCCACCCTAATTTCAGTGGAGTGGCTCTGTCGTAACCTTGCAACAGAATGATCTAAGAATTGTCAAGAGAAGAGAAACGGGTTTCTGTACAATAAGCACAATGTCTAAGAGGGTTTCGGCACATTCTTGTGGCGTGTATCTTGCATCCAGATGTTTAACACACATTGTGCGGTCACGTATAATCCACTGCTGGCAGATGAGCATCGTGAGCACGCACTTTTCGTTTGACCTCTTCAATGTGTGGTAGATCTCGGGGATGAGTTTTATGGGCGCCCTTGCCATTAAGGGAAAACAGATACTCTTGTATGATTGCAATTTATAAACTGGAAGAAAAACATAATGCAGCTTCTGACCACAGAACTTCAACAAAGCTTTCAGGCCATTTTTCAGAGTAGTAGCCTTCAATATAGATCATGGGAAAAATAACCCTCTTGAAATGAATGAATTACTGAACTCAGAAAAACATAGCCATCGGTCATGTATAGCCATTGTTTTTCAAATAGAAGCAAAGCCTGACCTTTTCACACGAGGCTGTAAGGGGCCACGTAGCCTCCAGAACTCACATAAACAGCACATATACGAACAATGTCTCCTGAGCAGGGTCACACACAGTGGTCCCAAATCTGTCACAATGGAGTCATAGCGCAAATGGGTCCTGAGAAGTTGCTCCAAGGGAAGAGAGAGAGAGAAGAGATTCAAATGCAAGAACAATTCACATTCCCAATGGAATTTTTCAACATTGACATTTGCCAGTCTGCAGGCCCAGTCCTGTCCTCAAGTTATGCCACTGTATCTCCTCATACACTCATGCAACAAAAGTCCCACCATTGGAGAAGCCTCCCTTCCAACAGGTCTGCCTCACATGCTAGTGCAATGCTGACACAAGCTGTGCCAATGTGACTAAAGGCGCAATTCTAACCTGGAGTTAGGCCAGCAAAGTTTGGCTGGCACAAGGGACACCGTAAAGTATGTTTGGGCTACTTTTGGAGTCAGAGAAGCCAGCACACAGACGTGCACCATCCTCCCTGACTCCAAGAGTGGTCCAAACGTGCTTTGTGGTGTTCCTTGTGCCAGTCAAACTTTGCTGGCCTAACTATGATGGCCTAACTCCAGGTTAGGATTGTGCCCTTAGCTATCACTTGTGGATGCCAGTGCAACTCTGCCAGCAAAGTGGCCAAAACAAAAAAGGAGATTTGGGTATGCCAACGGAGGGACAAGGAAAAGTCAACAGATACCGCATCGGAACCCCTCTTCAGAGCATGGGGCTATACAGCTCTGGCCTCTTTAAGGGGAATTTTGGTGATGAGAACCATGGCAAAAGAGCCATTTACTATCTCTCAGCCTCACCTACCTGACAGGGTTGTTGTGAGAACATCAGGGGAGAAGGAACTATGTATACCTCCCTGAGCTCCTTTGAGGAGGAGCAGTGTGAATATGTGGAATCTATACATAAATTTATGCATACAGAATAAATGCAAATAAGAGAATAGCAGAGAAGTTGGTGCAAGAGAGCAAGGATTCACCACTGAACTTAATTGGGCTGTACATGTGAGAGAATATGCCAAGAAACCATAGCATTGTGCCCAAAGGACCTACACAGTTGCATTCAAAGAAAATATTCATAATTAAGCACCATTGAATCAATGAGATCAGTTAAGTCAGAACTAATTTGAGACCTGTTAACTTCAGTGGGACTCGGGACCCAATCCTATCCAACGTTCCAGTGCTGGTGCAGCTGTGCCAATGGGCTGTGCACTGTATCCTGCGGGAGAGCAGTCACAGAAGGCTCCTCGACATTTGTTCCTTTACCTTGGAGCTGCATTGCAGCTGCATCAGTACTGGAAAGTAAGATCGGAATGGGCCCTTCATTCTGACTTTGGATGCAACCCATCATACTTCAAGTCCAGCCATCAGCAAGGACGTGCAATGCGGGTGAGGCAGACTTGCCCTACCAGAATTCTTTGAAAGGTGCTGCCACCGCTGTGATCACGCAAACACTTGCAACCCATAGGCTTTGAGTAGTTGGAGTCTGCAGGTTGTAAGTGTTTGCAGGATCACAGCCACCACAGCAGCAGTGGAGGCACTTTCCCAAGAACTCTGGTAGGGCAGTTCCGCCTCACCTGCCACACCCACACCATTTCAGCACATAGCTGGTCATCAGTCTCTAACAAATGCATTCAAATGGTCAAACAAGGTCAGATCCCAAAGAACCCTTAATAAATACCCCTACTGTATCTCAAGTCAGCCCCCTAATGTTTTATCCACCCTCATCTGTCTCCAGGTATCAGAAAAACAGATGAAACCATGCTGATTCAGACTTCCCTACATACACGATGTGGTTTAAAGGGCATCTATGCCTCTAAATGAGTCCTTAAAAATATATTGATAGGTGTCATTGAGCTGTAGATAATGGGCAAGTCTTTTATGCTTCCTCAGAGACTGTAAATGCACTTGAGGAGCAATTACATCTCTTAATTGAGAAACCAATTATTGCAGTGATTGATTTCTTACTTTGCTTCTCTTTAAAAGGCTAGACTTTGGAACAGAAATTGCTACCCAAAAGCGCTAGTATGGAACTATGGCTAAAAACCACTTGGCAAGCAAATGAGTCATTTGAATTGTTTAGTATTGGGACAAGATTGATGGACTGATTTTTAATTGGAGATATTAGGATGGGATGGATGTCATCCCTCCCCCTCCCCATCAACTCCTGACCTCCATAAAAGAGCTCACGCAGTGTAATCCTAGCATTGTATTGGGCCAGTGCAAGTACTTTACACTAGCCTGGGAGAGTAGCAAATGTGCTATAAAAGCCTGTTTGTGCCACTCGTGGATGTGGCAGAGCCAGTGCACAGATGTGTGCTGGCTCGGGGGGCGGTATCAGGCCCTGAACCCCCTACCCGGAATGGTTACGTTCCCACCTGCTGAGTTGGGCTGGCACAGGGAGGGGGGTGAGAGGACTGAGGGTAGGCAGAATGGGGTGGAGGGAGGCATGCCCATGGAGGGGGATGGAGCCAGGATCTGGCACATACACTGGATTGTAACCCCTGGCCCAGTAGCTATGAAGCTAGTATGGAGCTGTCCACAAGGCAGCTCCATAGTAGCTTCATAGGGGCAGCTCCATGGGGTGGTTGGGGCTTACCCCGAGGTAAAGGCAAAATATCCCCTTACCTGTGGTGACCTCCAGCTGCCTCCTAACCTGCGTTGGATACAGTGCAGGCCCGCTGGCCCGCCTGTTCTGGCACAGGTTAGGACTGTACTCTCAATGGTATTAATGGAAGAACCAGTAGGATCTGTGTTGCAGCTTAAAGGAGGTCTAGTCGAGAGGGTAAAAGTTGCTGTTATGCCCGAAGATAAGATCCGAAGGTCGCCAGTTTGAGAACACTGGAAGCTTCCATGAGCGGCAGACCTTGAGAACGTGACTGATAAGATCTGAGCTGAGCTGTCTCCAGCTGCCTGTGAGAGAGGAGTTGTGCTGGGCCAGCTGTTCCTTTGGTCAGGGGCGAATCTATTTGAAAGGGCGCCCATGGCGCCCAATGAAAATGCGCCCCTAGGGGCACGCAACGTCATGACGTCATGACATAGCGCCCCGCCCCTTTTAAGAGGCGTGTTTTGTTCGCTGCTGCTGGCCCTTTAAGGCCAGCAGCAGCGAACAGAACGCGGCGGGGCGCGTTCTAACACGGCGCCCCGGCCGCATTCTTTCTGTTCGCTCGTGCCGGCCTTAAAGAGCCGGCACGAGCGAACAGAATGCAGCTGGGGCGCCGCGTTCTGTTCTGTTGATTGGGGAACTGCCAATCAACCGTGCATTCCCGGTGGCTACTTCCTGTGTTCCGGATGTTACCGCAGGTAGATCCCACCACTGCCCAGCACCCTCTAGCAGCTGATGAAGTTAGAACAATAAGTAACTCAGTGGGAGGACTCACATGTATATATGCATAATCTGTTCTCTAATTACTTGATTAGTGATGTCAGCATCTGACATCCAGTGTTGACACTGGCTCCATAAAAAAACCAGTGGATATCAGGCAACAGGCAATACAAATGTTTTATTTGTGAGGACCTCCCTGTGTAAGAAACGCAAACATGTCATCACTGGAGGTTTGAAGGAAGGATGGACTTGCATGTGTGAACCACATCTATGAGTTCTGAAATGCTCATTTTAGAACCTCAATGTTGGTTCACACTTGTGCATGCAACACTCGGATTCTCATTGCATGATGACATGACACGTGATGACTGGCAGATGAATGCAGAAGTGGTTAAGGATTGGCACTGAAATGTCACAAAAATGAAATGTGGAATGAATTTTAGGGCCCTCCCTAAGAGAAACATCTGAGACTTTCCAAGGGAAGCTAAACAAGTTTTTATAAGGCAAGTGAAACTTCTCAGAGGGTCCTGCACAGAAAAGAATTGTGACTGGAGGTGCTATTGAGTAATACGCAACCTCTTTCTCTAGTGCTAAATCTACACTGACTCATCCCTAGATGCAAGCCACTGCCTGATATTAGTCTCAGGGTGCAATCCTAACCCGCGCTGGAACAGGCAGGCCGGCTGGCCTGCGCTATACCCAGCGCAGGTTGGGAGCAGGCTGGAGCCACCCTGGGGCAAGGGCACACTTGGCTCCTTGCCCTGGGGTAGGCACCAGCCACCCCTATAGGCTAGGCAGATCTGTGCCCACTATATAAACCAGGGCCGCGCAGGCTGGAGACGGGCATTTGGAGGCAGCCTAATGGCTGCATCCAAGCTCCACACCCCTCACCGGGCTGCCCTGCCCACTGGCATGCCCACCCCTGCGATGTTCTGCCCTCCCTCCCCCTGCCCAGAAATGGCCCCATGCCAGTCAAACTTGTGCAGGACCAACGTCACGTTGATGCTGCAAGGCCAACGCAACTGCTTGCTTTGGCCCTGCGCCAGAAGCGCTGGCGCAAAAGTGCTGATGAGCATGCACGTGCGAACCTACCTTCAGGCTGCCATCTTTGAGCAGACTCACTCTGAAGCAAGTTCTGTTGAGCCATATGGTCAGGATCAAAGTGGATCAAAACTTAATTCGAGCTATGTTTAAAGCTTAAAGATTGAGCTACAACATTTTTTGTTACCCTAGTACAATTTAGATCTCTGGGGAAATGAAAGTTAATGTGTTTTTTTCCCCTTAACTGGTTCTAATTGCCTAAACGGAACAGTAATCAATGCAGAATCTAACACGTGCTAATTAACACACCTACAGACAATTGCCAAAGCTCAAGACAAGCAAAACACTGAAACTGCAACTTCAGAACCACTTGATTTAAATCAGACCATATTAAAGCATAATTACTCTCTTATGGCAATTGGCCAGTCACCCCTATATATGAGAGTCTATGCATAAGGGTAAAATAATTGACAGTATCTTCTGTCCTTGTATTTTTGGGGAGGGGGAGATGGAGACATGATAGTAACAAAAGCAGAGGAACAGCTGCAACAATGGCAGAGTTTGTTCTGAGGTAAAACACAGAGAACAATTCTTTCCTTACAAAGAGGTGAAGAGTAATGGCCTAAAACCTCCAGGCCTCTTGGGAAACAAATAAGACTGACAGTTCTGGATGTTATTAGTGAATGATTTAAGAACCTCAAGCAACTGCTAAGATGAATTATAGAAAAGTGAAGCTGGAGGTCACCCCGAAAGTTATCTAGTCCAGCTTTCTCTCCTGAGTAATGAAGCCTTATATATAAAGCTTCCTTCACAGAAGCACACAGAGGAAAAGAAACTTCCAGTTCTTATAAGCACCTTTTACCGTTGCTTTCTAGAAGGCTTTAGTATTTGAAGAACTGGCCCAATGCTTGAAATCTTACTTGCTGCTGTTTAAACTGTGGTAACACATAAGGTGCTCCATGTCTGTTCATAAATGGTCAGTTCTTTAGGCCAGTTCTTTAGTGCCTAATCATAATCAAGTCTTTAATTTAGGTTCCTGAAAGGACTTCTGATTTTTTTAATTTTTTTTTAACATTCAGAACAAAGCAAATGTGTACAAATGAAAAATACAACACAAATGAATAGTGACAAAAGGAAAAAAAGGATATGCAGGCTATCAAATTTATTCAGAAGCCTTTATTGGCATAATCAAAACAAAAACAAACAAAAAACAATATCTTACAACTTGCAATTCCAAAAGCAACTTACAATTCCTTGTTGCGCGATTTTATGACACAATGTAAGAAAGATGCTACTTTCTCAGATACATCTGATAGAGAGTCACTCAACATAAGATAAACTTTAGCAGCGTCAGAAAGTCCTGACTTGTTTCTTAAAATTGGATTTAAGAATGGAGTGCGAAATGCAGTATAAAAGGGGCAATATAGAAGAATGTGAGCAACTGATTCAATACAACTTTGGTCACAAGGACAATGTCTATCTGTATAAGGAACTTTCAGAAATCTGCCAAACAATACTGCAGAAGGAATTACATTGAATCTAGCCAGAGAAAACACCCTACGTTGCTGAGGATTTCTTAATAGATAAAAATATGATGCTACATGTCTGAGCTTTGAGGGGGGAATCAGATTCATGGGGGGAAAAGTTTTATTGGCAGCATCATGAAGATTTTGTAATTCAATATCCAGGACTCTGCTTTTGATCTTTTGAAAGATTTCTGATTTGGGTAGCATGTAAAGTGAGTCCAGGGATAAACCCATGGTACTGATTTATTTAATCAATAAAAGCTAACCAACTGGAAGGGAACGAGACTCGGAATAACTGGTAGATAAGGCTGTTAGGGTCAGGGTTATAATGAAGTCTGAACCAATATTTTATGGTAGTCAACCAGGCCCTAGATTCAATTAATGCCTGTCCAGTTTCAAGACATAGCGCTGCGTAAGGTATACAGTTTGGGAGACCTAGAATTTTATGCAAAAATTTGGACTGAATGCATTCAACAGAATGGTCCAGTGAATTAATCCATAAGGGGATGCCAAATAAGAGTTGGGAGTGGATTTTAGCGTTAAAAACTTTTAAAATTGCTGGTATGAATTGATTACCACTATTATAAAAGAAACAGGTGACGGCTAGAGCGCTAGCATTGGCCAAGTTGGTTGTTGATTTGTGATGAATGGTCCAAGATGCATTATACTGAAAATTAATAGCAAGATATTTATAGTGCTTAACCTGTTCTATGCTGTTCCCCTTAATTTCCCATTTCTGGGGTCTCCAAGATTTGGAAAAGACTAGAATTTTGGATGTATTACAGTTTAATTGGAGACTGTTTTGATCAAAATATTCTAAATACCTAGATAATAGCCGCTTCAGGCCCATGTGACGCTACTATCACAGCGTCATCTGCATATAGTAAAAGAGGGACTTGTGTAGAATCAAATCCTAATTGGCATCAATATGCCATTCACTCAAAAAAATAGCTGAATTCAATAATCCATTGAAAAAGGTTGGTGGGCTTTTATCTTTCCAGTTTTGCAACATCATTTTTGTTTTGCCTTTGTAAGGGCACAGATAGTCCAGGTTGTGATCATGAAATGGTACTGGAGATTGGCAGCTGCTACCATGCTGGCATGGTGACTGGGAAACTGGAGAAAAGAAAGGACAGGAGGTCTTTGAGCGGAGAGAAGGATGGCAGGAGGCAGAACAGAGGGAGGCACAGAGAGGATGTGCCAGGATCTTCTTCCTCTTCCTCTCCTCGGACTTGCACCAGTAAAATTATTGTTCTTTTAAGTAAGTTGGGGCTCAAAGGTCCATGAAATTTTGTTGCTGGCAGCTAGTCCTACTGGGGAGGCTAACAGTTCACAATTCCATGATAGGCACTCAAGCAATGTACAGTCCTGTCTCGGCATCCATGAGAGTTCCATTCCTGGAACCCCCGCTGATGCCAAAACTGTGTTAAATAAAAAACAGTTAAAAAAAATGTCCCTTTGCAGTCCCTGTTTTAAAAACAGATTTCCTGTCTCTGACTATTAGACCTACTACTTTCAGCTGGCTCTGAGAAAAGCAACCCCCTACTTTGCCCTGGCTCACTGCATTCCATTCTTCAGCGAGCCAGCAGGAAGGGAGGGGATTGCTTTTCTCACAGCAAGCTGAAAATTTTGTTGTTGTTCAGTTGCTAAGTCGTGTCCGACTCTTCACGACCCCATGGACCACAGCACGCCAGGCCTCCCTGTCCTCCACTAACTTCCGGAGTTCCCCCCATTTCATGTTCATCGCTTCGGTGACGCTATCTAACCATCTCATCCTCTGCCGCCCCCTTCTCCTTTTGCCTTCAATCTTTCCCAGCATGAGGGTCTTTTCTAAAGAGTCCTCTCTTCTCATGAGATGGCCAAAGTATTGGAGCTTCAGCTTCAGGATTTGTCCTTCCAGGGAGCAATCAGGCTTGACTTCCTGGAGGATTGACCGATTGGATCTCCTTGCAGTCCAGGGGACTCTCAAGAGTCTTCTCCAGCACCATAATTCGAAAGCCTCTATTCTTCATGCTCTGCTTTTCTTACAGTCCAGATCTCACATCCATACATTGCTACTGGGAAAACCATAGCTTTGACTATGTGAACCTTGGTTGGCAGGGTGATGTCTCGGCTTTTTATTAAGTTGTCTAGGTTCGCCATAGCTTTCCTCCCAAGAAGTAAACGTCTTTTAATTTCATGGCTGCAATCACCATCTGCGGTGATCTTGGAGCCCAGGAAAATGAAGTCTGCCACTCCTTCCATTTCTTCCCCTTCTATTTGCCAGGAAGTGATGGCAGTGATGGGAGCTGAAAATAGCAGTTCTAATAGTCAGAGACAAGACCACTTGCCTGCCTGCCTGCCTAGCACAGCAGCTTTTAAAAATGATTGTAAAGGGACATGATTTTTTCCATGTCTCCGGCGATCGGCAGGGTCCTTCTTCTCTGCAGTGGCCATCAGTGTTGAGTCAAATCCACAGATGGTCAAACCATACATGAGAAGTATGGACCTGTAATGTCTTTGAGCAAAATGTGATGTGTATTGAAAGTAATGCCACATCCCTAAGCCTTCAGATAAACACACTAATGTATAGCAAACTCAACTAGTGTTCTTCTGCACTTTTTGGATTGTCAGGGCTTCTGGGATAGGAAAACACTCTGAAAAAGCGTATATACATATTCCTAATACAGGTCGGGACTCGTCACCTACAGATTTTTAATCCGTGAATTTGACTCATCATGGCATGAATACTGTATTTTTAAAACAAAAAACAAAACAAAAAACCCTTTCGCTTCCTCCTCCCTGGCTGCCAGCAAACCTCACCCTGTGCAATTTCATGCTCCAGCTGCCCATGCTTTCCCCTCTCTCACCCGCAACAACTACCTCCTGCAGAGAGGTGCTTCCGCAGCTGGCCAGCACTTCAAACAGGCAGGCAGGCTGCCTCTGGGTCTTAAAGCCTGCCACTGCAAAGCCAGTACTATGGCATTTTAATATAGGGACTTGACTTTCCTTTTTTTTTTGTATCAGCTGGAAGTTCCAGAACCAGACCCCCATGAATACTGAGGACCTTCCTGTATAATATTTCTCCAAATCTGCACGCTCATTGCTTCTCAAAATCTCCCTTCCTGTAAGCCTGCTGAGACATAGATGCAAGGAAGAAGCAGAATCTGACCCAGTACATCCAAGTTGTGTGCTTATGCTGATTACTAAGAGCAGAGCAGCACATTTTCCTTAACCATCATGTTGACATAATTCACTTCCATGAAAAAGCAACGATCATTAGCTTCATTACTTCAAACATTACTTCATTCATTACTTTCTCCCCACAGTACCATCCGTAGGTTCACTCAGACCACCTACAAGCACACCCAGGGCCTCTGAGTGGAACTTTATCAGGAGGTACAAAGTTTCTTTGGGGCCCTTCCCTTCTTCTTTGGATCATAATTTCATACAATCATTAAGGCTGCAATCCAATCTACACTTATCTAGTTCTAAGTCCCATTGATTACAGGGACATACTTCTGAGTAGACATGCATAGGATTGGGTTCTAAATCATTACTAATTATAATAGATTATGTAGGCTTACACAAACTATAAATGGTAGTCTTCACACAATATATGCAAACATTTTCTGAGATCCCAGGAAATTTCTGGCTCCCTTCCTTTGGCTCGCAACCTCCTTTTTGCCCTCCGGCCCAGATACGATCTACCCCATACACCTCCTTCTCATGGGCCCTGATAAGATTGGAAAACGTAAGATCCCAGGAAATTTTTGGGCCCCCTCCTTTAGCACCTGGGTCCCCTTTGTGACCCTGGGCCCAGGTACAATTTACCCCCTACACCCCTTCTCATGGGCTCTGCTCTGCACAGAAACCCCCTCATGATCTTTTCAAAGAAGCTCAAAACAACTCCTGATTATATCGAATCAGGGCAAATCACTGCCATTGAAACAGGTTTGGAATTGCCATAAAATTTCCGCTCACTTGAGATTTAAGTAAGGAGAAAAAGCTAAAACAACAACAAGAAATATGTTTATTACATACTGCCAGTAACAATTTTCAAAGGTAATGGGGAGGTTACACTTACTCCACTTTTGTGCGGGAACACAGTTACCTAAACTAGTTCCTGTCTATTTCTCTAGGCATTGGCTTCTTACAAGAGCACCTTCCTCCTTCCCTCCACCCCATCCCTTTGGGCGTAGGCAAATCTGCCTCCCTGCAGAGTGAGGGTGGAACATCTAATTAATGTGAAAGTGATTCTGGCATTTTATGTTTTCTTTCCCCTGAATTTCATCTTGAGGGAATAAAATAATGAATCTAAATTTCTCCGTTCCAGCGCTGGGGGAGACCTCTGATAACCCTCGCTTGCAGAGAATAGTAATGACTCCTTCATTGAACGTATCGCGGCTGCTTGAATGCTTTGCCCTGTTTGGGCCACATTCATCGCCGAGTGCGCACACAGCATTTTACTTAAAGCCTCTGGCCCTTCAAATCTTCTTGACTAGTAATATTGGCCTTTTGTGATTAGCAAGAGAATTATTTTATATCATAAATTGATTACTGGGCTTGATCATTAGGCATTTTTCCCCTTTGGGCTTATCATGTTATTAGGTAGAGTGGGGATTTTCTGCTACACAAGTCTTTCCTTGTGGAGGATGAATGTGCAAGGGAACCATTATAAAAGAATAATAAAACAGCCAATGTTATCATGCCATTGTACAAATCGCTGGTAAGGCCACACCCAGAATATTGTGTACAGTTCTGGTCACCGCACCTCAAAAAGGACATAGTGGACCTGGAAAAGGTGCAGAAGAGAGTGACAAAAATGATTACGGGGCTGGGGCACCTCCCTTATGAAGAAAGACTGCAGCGTTTGGGGCTCTTCAGCCTAGAAAAAAGGCGCCTGAGTGGGGACATGATCGAGACATACAAAATTATGCACGGAAGGGTTAGAGTTGATAGAGGGATGTTCTTTTCCCTCTCTCAAAACATCAGAACCAGGGGGCATCTGCTAAAACTGAGGGTTGGGAGAGTTAAAACAGATAAGAGGAAGTACTTTCTTACCCAGCGGGTAGTTAATCTTTGCCACAGGAGGCATCTGGTCTAGATGCCTTTAAGAGGGGATTAGACTGATTTCTGGAAGAAAAGTCCATCGTGGGCTATAGGCAATGATGAATTGTGCAACCTCCTCACATTAGTAATAGGCTACTTCAGAGTACTGGGTGCAAGGGAGTGGCAACAGGATGCAAGCATCTTGTTGTCTCATACCTCCCTGGGGCACCTGGTGGGCTGCTGTGAGATACAGGAAGCTGGACTAGATGGGCCTTTGGCCTGATCCAGTGGGGCTCTTCTTATGTTCTTAAGTCATTGCGTGCATAGATTCAGGTGAAAAGTTTTGGTTGGCCTCAATCTCTATGTTTTGATCCAGAAACTTGAGGGTCTTCTTGAACCTTTGGAAAATACACTACACTCTTTTTCTCAGAATTCTAGAACTGGAATAATTACATCACATGATCCATTGCATGTTTTGTTGTGAAGATGGCACCACTAATCTATATGCTTTCTTTGTTTTTATATGAGATGTTGGGTAAATCTATGGTCAGTACAAGCCATTCAATTAACATTTCACTTGTTATTTGCCTTCTGAGCCCTCTAGGATACCACAGAATCAAGTTGTTCACTGTTCTGTTCACGAGCTCTTCCAGCTTAATTAACAGACCCTATTCACTTGCTAACACAGAATGCTTTCCTGACACAACCTTTGTGATGACAGGCCTCTTTAGTGATCCTAGATCAACATCTTGAATCAACACCCCAATTAGTTTGAGGGTGTAATTCTAACATGCCAGTTGGCTGGCGAAAGTCCCTTATAAAGCACACCATAAAGTACATTTGCACTAAGGGAGGCCAACGCATGGATGTGCACTGTCCTCACTGCGCTAGTCCCAGTGCCAGGTAAGGCTGGCCTAGTGTGGCTGGTGTGGGAGGTTGGGTAGGCCAGGGGTAGGGCGAAGGTTGATCAGCATAGGGGAAAGGTGGAAGAGGGCGGGCATATTGGTGGGCTGGCCTGAGGAAGGGGGGTGGAGCCAGGATCTGGCACTTAGGCTGGATCCTAATCCCCATCCCTGGTCTGGTTGACCCTACACAGGCTGCTTGGATTTGCAGCAGCAATTTTGCTGTCACAGATCCAAGAAGCCCCATAAGGGTAGCCGAGAAGCCCCATAGGGTGTAGCTGGGACTTTATCCATGGTAAGGGAGCAAACGTCCCCTAACTTTGAGATGCACCACAGCTGCCTCCTATGGTGGCCACTGTGGCCTGCCTATTTCAGCCCTGGTTAGGATTGGACTGTGAGATATTTATAAATTGTTCATGAAAAATATTCAAAAAAAATATTTTTAATCAGTTATGTATCAAATCACAAAGAATTCTTCAAACTGGTCCAACATTAAATTTCCACACAGAATGTGTTTGGGGGCGGGGGAGAAGTTGCTATTTCTATAAAAGAAATGTATTCAATCTGTCTGTAGGAGCTATTTCCAAAACAAACTTGCAATATCTGTCCTTTCGGGTGGGAGATATTCTATCAATTATGTGTCCAAACAACTCTCACTGCCAGTAATAAATTTGAATTAACAATTTCACACTCCATAAATATGATTTAACAAAAATGCTCACATACCTTAGTTTAAAACCTCTCTTCTGATTAAACTACTTACCGCCTAACCATTTCCTAGTATATTTGAGCCTTGGACCAAATCTATTAAACATGCAAGAAATCTGCTTTTTAAAAAATTCATTTATTTAAAAGATTTCTATACTGCTTTTCCAGTGCTCAAAGCTGTTCACAACATAAAACATAATAAACTACAATAATAAAACATTTAAGTAATAGCATTAACAGCAATTAAAACAATGTAAATGCAGTCAAGAATGTAAAAACAGCAAGAATGAATGAGGTCCTCTTGGAAGGAGAGTCATATATTTTTCCTTGTGGCAGTAGCTTACTAGCCATCTTGAAGACCGCTGGGATTTTAAATTTTGAATTGGAGCTGTCATTTAATCAGCTTTGCTTCCCCATCCTTTTACAACCTTTTGTCTTTTTAACAACAGCCTCTTGCAGCACAATCCTGTGCATGTCTAATGGGCTGGCGCAGGCTTTTCCACTGATGCTGCCTGCACTAGAGTAGTCTCAAATGCACATTGCGGCACCTTAAGCTGGTGCAGTGAACATTGCGCTGGCAGAGACCAATGATAGGATTGCGCTGTCAGTCACTTGTCTTGTGACTGTTTCATCTCTAGAAAGTGTCTATTTTTTTCAGTAGGATTTTGTAAACACTAACTGGCAGGGCCCCTGAGAGGGGGGCACAGGGAGTAATTTGTTCCTGGGCACAGGGTCAAAAAGAGGGCCCAGGAGCCAAAGAAAGGTAGTCAGAAAGTTGCTGGGATCTTACAGTTTCCAATCTCATCCAGATTTTCTGACTGCGTGGGATGCTAGAGGTCCTACTCAGAGTACGCACCAGCCCCTATTGCCACAAGCCAAATGCACTGTGCAAAGGAATCCTTAAGTCTGGTACACTCCTTAACACAGTACCAGATACCTCAGAGCGCAATCCTAAACTGGAGTTAGCCTGGCACAAGCTAAACCAGCAAAGTTTGGCCAGCACAAGGGCCACCATAAAGTGTGTTTGGACTACTCTCGGAGTCAGGGAGGATGGCTCACGTCTGTGTGCTGGCCTCTCTGACTCCAAGAGTGGTCCAAACATACTTTATGGTGGTCCTTGTGCTGACCAAACTTTGCTGGCTTACCTTATGCCAGCCTAACTCAGTTTAGGATTGTGCATCTGCTGGGTCACTGTGAGATACAGGAAGCTGGTCTAGATGGGCCTTGGCCTGATCCAGCAGGGCTGTTCTTATGTTTTCTTTGGCTTGTGGATCTGCTCACCATGAAGGAGTGTTGGAGCTCAGGGACTCAGCTGTACATTTCGGTACGCACAGGACACTTTCCATTTCAGTGTGAGCCTGAGTACGATGAGGCTAATTTTCTTTAATTATTTTCTATATTTAAAAGATTTTAGGTAGACTTAGGAATGTGTTTGGTTTTCCATATTACTATATCTAGTTGCCAATGCTGCTAGGCAGGTAGATCTGGGCTCCACATTGGGAAGCCCAGAAGTCCTGGGTTCCAAAGACTTTTCTGGCTGACACCACTCTCCCCCCCATCATGTTTTGCCCCTCCCCTGCACCTTTGGGAAGTGAACCAAAAGAAACTTTGTACCGTCAGATAAAATTCCTTTTGGAGGCCCTGTTAACTGGGAACAAGGATGAAATTTTTTTTAACAAAAATTGAATTGCTAATTTCAAATGAATTGACAATTGTCAAATGATTGTCAAATGAATCTCTCCGTTCAGTGGAATTTTGAACCTTATAAAGATCTCAAAGTGTATAAAGAGTTAAAAATGAAGGCTGTCCAAATAGGCTTATGCAATATCTTCACCCACCCTGTTATTTTAGATGCTACTTAAATCCTATTCAAAAATCCCCATTCTCCATCCATGTCAGGTTTTCATCTCACTCTCTGTCCTGCAGCTCTTTTCTTTGCTGCAGGTCCTCCTTCCCCACCTTCTTCCAGCTTAATTTCTCCAGCCTCTGTCTCTCCAATCTCTGAACTCCCTTCCCATGTCTTCTTTGTCCTGGCTGCCCTCTCTCCTAGCTTTTCTTGCTTCATTCTCCTCCCCCGCCCCCGCTGGCCTTCCTCTCCCTTTATACTTCTTCTTTCTCCTTCCCCACCTGCGGACCCAACTACAGCTCTCGCTGTCAGTCTACTGGCAATCCATCAGCTTGGGTCACTCGGTGATGACATCATCACTAAGTGCAGCTTGAAAGCTCTAAACCCCAGTCAAGGTCATGAGACTGTGGATGCTCTGGACAGTGATAGGTTACCACACAATCTGGACCTCTCATATTATTCCAGCATTACCCAGGAAAGGGTAGTGCTGGAGTTGCTCCCATACCAGAATAACCCCATTTTAGATGTGAAGTTTCATTTCACTGATAACAAAAAGAACTTAAATGACTGCATTTTATTCTTCAAACATTGGCAAGCTCTTTTCTCATATGTTTTGTCTGGAGCAAACTTCAGTCCATGTGGAATAACATGGGGTCCATGTGGATTCCACTGTGTTTTATATCCCACTCTGCTCTTGTGGGTTTGAACAGCTTTATCGTATTACTGCCTAGTGCCTAGCTAGGGTTCCAAGAGTGGGGCTTCTGATACTTTGCCACAAGTTGTGGCGATGGCCACACAGATGTCTCTAAAAGGAGATTTGAGAGATTCAGGGAGATTGGCCTATGGCCATTAACCATGAAGCTCATATGGAACTTCCAGGTTCAGAGAAAACGTGCCACTGAACACCATGTGTTGGGGGAATAGAATGATGAGGCAGGTGCATCCATGCCCTGGTTGTGAGCTTCCCAGAAGCATCTGGCTGACCATGGAAGGTTACCAGATGCCAGACAAGATGGACCTTTGGTCTGCTCAAGTGGGGCTCTTCTCTGGCTTGACTACACAGAAGGATCTGGCTGCAGCACAAGCACACCAATTCACAGCTAAATCAGAGGTGGAGCTGCAAGGAAACATTAAAATCACTTAATGTTTGGCATGTGTTCTTTTTATGGTGGAGAATTTTGCTTCTGCCGTGTGCATTAAAAAGCAAGCCGATTATCCTAACGTTTGGAAAGCAGTCAATTAGAAATCAAGCTGATACTCTCTCTAGTGCAGGGCACTGGGGGATTTCTGGAGAGCGCTTGCTGCACTTGGTCTGCCTACATAAAAACCCAGCCTTGCTTCAGTCCAAATCATGAAGCCATTATACATGCATATCTCTCCACTAGTTAAACAACCAGAATGAAGGGACCGGAGGGCACCCTCTAATGTACTGCTTAACACACTGACAAAATTGACAGGCAATTCATCCCAGGGAATAAGATGTGATTCTCTCTTTCTCTCTTTTTATAACTCCAACCAATGACCAGAGGAGAATCTTTGGATTTTTGTGTTTTTTTGGACATTGGCAACAGATTTTGGAGCAAGGTTTCAGCGAGAAACAGCATCTGTAACCAACGGCGACACAAATGCTGACAAGAGCCTTTCTCCTTGCCAGAAAGGAGCATATTTTGTTGTCTCTGGTAGACTGGAGTTGAATTTTACTTTCAACAGCTTCAGGTGTCCTTTTTTAAAAAAGAAAAAAAAAGGAGGAGGAGGTGAGACAATTTGCAAGAGAGGAGGAGCTGCGCTTTCCTAAGGTGGAGCTGCATCTCCTATTAAATGACACTGGCAGATGAAAGCTCTGTGATGGGGAAGGGCTTAAACTAAAGGCAGAGTCAAAAGCCAAGAAGTCTCTTTATTTACGCCTACCTCCCAGCCTCTGGCAATCTGACTAATAACAAACTGTGCTAACAAGAAAGACTCAAAGGAAGAGAGAGGACGACACACACGCTCTCAGAGAGAGAGCAAGAGAGCGCTACAAAGCTGCCTGGATCCTTAAAAAAAAAAAAGGAAAGAAATTTCTTGCAAAACCAGGAGGGATCAGTTTGAGTTCTACCCAGCATCTGGTTTATTTACTGCATCCCAGAGCTTGCAAATGGTTAACGACATGCAGAAAAGTCAGCCTAGCTGTGAAGTCTGCTGTGAATTTTAATTAAGGAGAAGGGACAACTGTTAGCAGGATGGTGTAGGGGGGCTCTCTTTCTGCCTCCTTTCCCCCCTTGCCACCCCCTCCATGAGATTTGTCTTCAATCAAATAGTCCGCACTCCGTTTGAGCCAGGATTTTTAACTTCTAGGAGCTGCAGCTACACTTGAGCTTCCTGCAAAGTGAGACTCGACCCAGGAGGGGGGAAACGAAGTGTATGTTTTGGGATAACAAGGAGCGGAATTGTATGTGAACAGCTGCTCTGACTGTGCAGTACCGATTGTGTCAGTGGGTGTAGCTGCTGTACAGGTAAGGACACTTTCTGCTTAGACGACTAAAGCATATCAAGCGCTTTCTTTTCATTCCCTTCTGTGCTGATTTTCTCCTTGCTCTCTGCAATGTTGGATGTGTTGTATTTTTTTCTACTTAACTGATAGCAAAATTGTTGTTTCCTGTACAACCTTTTTTTAACCTTTGCATGAACTGTAGCTGCTTACAGAATTTGACAAGCGGGAAGAGAGCCTCTTAAGAGATTCACGTTTTTAACCTGAGGCTTTGCACTTTGTCAGTACATATCCAGTTTCTATGACTGGGGCAAACTCTAAATGGAAACGAGAATGGTATTTGATTTTTGTTTAAAACAGATGTATCTCTTGCCTGGAAATATGCATGGAAACTTTGCCTTAGGACTCTTAGTTAGTCTCTGCTCTACTCTGGAAAGTGCAACAAATATACCAAAGTAAGAAAAAAACCCAATTCCTCATTTGTCCTCTGCCCTCCCCTTGCTCAAAAGGAAGCATTTATCTAAGACGTCTTTAAAACGCTTCTATTGAAATAAAAACATCATTCAGCTCAAATAAATGTAATGCTTTGATTATTAATATAAAGTCATGGTGTAGCTAAAAGGGAAACTTGTCTGTATGACAATATTTAAAGGCACTGCAATCTTGAAAGTGTCACTTGGAATGTTTTCAAGTTAATCATGTTTATAATGCCACATTAGCTTCCTAAGGGCTCCCTGGAGCCATGTTTGGAAGTCGTAGACATTTTAAACTAAATAAAAATTAAAATGTTACCGAGAATAGGCTCTCTTTTACAACTGTGCTGCTAGTACCTCTGGAAGGCTGGGGAGCTAGTGAATGAATGGAAAGATTAAACTGAGAAAAAAAGAGAATTGTGGTCTCTTAATACTGCATAGGAGCTCCAAACATCTTTCTGCAGAGAGGGAGGGAAAGAACGTGTGTGTGTGTGCACGCGTGCATGTGTATAAGGGACTGACTTATAAGACACGCAACAAAAATATGACAGTGATTAAAATGGGAATGCCTTCCAGTTGGTAGCGCTGAAACTTTCATGTTTGAGAAAAGTAGGGGGAAGACTTTCATCTTCATAAAATTATGTCTACGTGGGTTCTTCAATGCAACTTGAACTTTAAATTGGCATATATGTCTATTATGGCGCAATCCTATATACACCTACATGGGAATAAGTCTCTTTGAACTCAGTGTGACTTACTTCTGAGTAGACATGCCTAGGATTGCGCCTCAATTTTGCCCAAGGATGTTTAAACAAATACATTCAGAATGTCCTGTTTGCTTAGGAAGAGCAGTTGAGAGAAAATGAGAGTTGAATTAATGATTGCCAGAAACTGTTTATAAGAACCTGGTTACTTTGTTTCTGGAAAAAAAAAGAATTGGGAATAGAAGTTAATAATTTCTGCATTAATGGCTGATATTTTGGAAGCATGGATCTACATGCTGAGTTTTGCCAACAGAAAAAGGAAATCAAGTTAAGTCGAACCACCTAGTTACAGTTAAGGATTGCATCTAGGTAAGTAAAAAATCAAATCCATTTGATTTTTTTTTTCATTTCTCCCGAAAGATAGATTAAAAATCTCTACACATTGAATTAGCAGGCCCATTCTAAAAAACTGGCAAATCATGATCCTTATATTAAGTCAACTAAGTACCATTGATGAGAGGACCTATCTGGGTCACAAACGTGTTTACTGGGCAAATGTAAAATATAACAATATGCTTTCTACTTTCTTTCTGCAATGATCCAACTTGCTACCTAAAGATAGTAACAACCCAATTTTAGGTGGTGTTTACTGAGAAGAATGTCTTGCAACACAAGCCTATGCATGTCAACTCAGAAGTAAGTTCCATTGTATTCAATGAGGCTTACTCCTAGGAAAAACTGCATAGGATTGAAGCCTCACTGAGTTTAACAGGAATGACTTCCAAGTAAATGGACAATAAGAGTTGCAGCCTAAAATTCCTCATGGTGCTTTATAATAGGGATCAGCAACATACCTGTCTGTAGTGCAGCACCCAGTCCTGTATATTCTCTGAGCATCCATGGCAAAGTCTTTTAATGGAACACCATGAATGTCCTAAATGAATGCAGGGAAACAACACAAAACCTCATAGTGCTTGATGTCATGACAACAGTACACATGGCCCAGATGTCATCTCACAAGCACTTTGGAAAAAAGATATTCAACTTCTGCAGAAAACATCTTTCCAGCTGGTTGCACGCTGAACTATTTCTTCAAGCAAAATTGGGCATGTTCCATTAAAACTACAATCCTTTAGCCCTTGCAATAGACTAGTTCCATTGACTTCAATGGCATCAGTCCAGAGTTACAAGGTTGACTGTTGCTGCCTGACTTATGAATAATAAACAGTCAGCAAAAAGTAAAAGAATGCTTCCATTAAATATGTTTCCAATCATCTTTCTCTGAAGTGGGGATTCTTCGTTTGAAATCTGGAGCTCATTTCTTCCTTAATAAACTGCATACAGTTAATGACCTCATGTGAAATAGGCAGCCATGTCATAGTAAACGTACACAGATAAGTGATGAATTTATGATCACAATTGAAACTGAGAACTACTTTAGTTAAATTATTAAACACAGCAGTTAATTTTCTATATTTAAAATTAAAAGCCCGATAGGACCCATTCCTCACCAATCTTCCATTCTGAAATAAGATTGCTTTAAAAACAAGGCATGTTTTGCATTGATTGCTATTACCAGCAATACCAATTTAGCAGTGCATTATAGGGGCATAAAATCTGCATAAAAATTATGTGGATTGTCTAGCATATCCAAGGCTGCAATCTAATGAACACTTTCCTAGGAGTAAGCCTCACTGAACACAATTGGACTTACTTCTGAGTAGGAATGCATAGGCTTAAAGGTAGTTAAAATTTACACACACACACACACACACACACACACACACACACACACACACACACACACACACACACACA
>JAJKFI010000045.1:6059563-6119451 GCA_029204185.1 Lerista edwardsae
ACACACACACACACACACACACACACACACACACACACACACACACAATTTGCTGGAGGGCAAACTGATAGAAATAAAAGATGATATATATTAAGTGAGGATAGTTACCTTAGGAGATGCTGAAGGCCACACATATACCAATATTTGTATCTCTCCACCATTTTGATTTATCAGCAAACAAATAAAAATCCCCTAATCAGTGATCAATAAAAGTGACACATTCCACCATGAATAGATACATAGAACCAATGTATACATAGAACTGACTCTCTGCAGTCAACCTGCACTGGGATATCTATTTACTCCTTGTGCCTGTTCAACACTCCAGTCAACCTGATTTGAGGGACCCTTCTGATGTTACTTTTTTGAACTGAGAGCAGTTGCAGAATGTGCCCTTCTTGATGCTGCAGAAATGTCAGAAAACTGAGGTCGCATGGGAAGAGTTCACAGCCAGTTCCTGCTAGCAAGGAGTCATGCTGTGGGCTCCTCCCACATGATCTTGGACTGATGATAGAGGCTCATGTTGCAATGGTTCCCATGCCATAAAGGTAATGTCAGAAAGGGGCCTTTTAACCTTGTTTGTTGCATAGCGGAGCAATAGCTAAAACACAATGGAGTAAAGCCAGAATATTGATTCACCGGATGTTTTTTCTTAAGAGCGGACAGCAAAACAATGCAACTTTGTGGTGGTGAATAAAGCAAGTTATATGCATCCATGCCAGTGCCAGATGCAAAGGCTTGTATAAAACTTCTTCCATCTCCTATGTGTTCTTTCTCCTTGTCCTAAATTCCACCCATATTGCTTTGCTCCTTAACTGCTACTTTCTGGAAAGTTAAACTGTTTAATAATCAAAATGTTTGGAATTCATTCTGACAGTGTTTGCATGAGCATTCTTCCCTTGTTCTTTTCCTCCATGGTCCCATAATTTTATTCTGGCACTGCATGCATCAATAAAACAGTATTTCTCCAATCTACAAATGACACAAGTTCTCATTTTCCAGACACATACCCCTGTTTTTAGGACACCATGATATAATGATGCTTGCAATCTACAGAACAAGGCGGCTGGTTCCTTAAGTCTGGAGGATATACCAGCCAGCATCTTGCGTCATTCAAATGCTCTACCAGAAATGACTATGGTGGCATCCAGAAGGGATGTGGGTTCATTGCAACACCTACAAACTACTAAGAATGAGTTTTGAAAGCTAGCTGCCCAACCTTGGAAAGGAGGCTATTGCTATAGAAGAACAAAGCTGCATTCCCAATATTGCGCCAACACAATTCAGCCAAGAAATGCCTACCTCCAAGAGGTAGGCAACTTTTTCTTTGGCAAGGATTCACTAAGAGCGCAATCCTAACCTGGTGTAGCACCAGTGCAGCACTCTTGCACTGGACTAGTGCTGTTGCAAACACTCTGTCAGCTGCAGAATTGGTCGCTGGACTGGCACAAGCAGCAGCACTGACGCACGGGTGCTGCCGTGACAGTCAGCAGTGCTGGTTGAGCTCCACCATCTCTCGGCCAGCACAGGACTGCACCAAGGGTATGCCAGAGGTGTAATGGGGCAGCGCTGTGGGCAGTGATGGGGTCATTGGGCCATATCCTAATACCCGTCCCCAGGCTGGGCCGCCCCAATTTGGGCCGCTTCTAGCCTCGTAGACCTGGATAATTATCCACGTGGACCTGTGCCTGCAAATCTGCAGACACAGATCCTAGCAGCCCCATAGGGCTGGCTGGGGTTTACCTCAGGACAAGGGGAAAACATCCCCTTGCCTCGTGCTGAGCTGCTGCTACCTCCTGACGTGCTTAGGACGTAGCCCAGCTGCACCAATCTGGCTATTCCAGTGCAGGTTAGGATTGGGCTGCCTGTGGTCTATTTGGTGGCTCTTTCTTCCACTGAGAATTGCTATAATGTTCCAGTGGATAGGAAGTGTCCCTTTAGGGGCTGGTTTGTACACTGTGGGATGCTGGGTCCTTTTTTCTGCAGAGATAAGATGATAATTTTAGTATATATATATATATGTATATACATATTGTATTTTGCAGAAGCTGTTGCATGACCATGAAGCTCTGGATAATTGCGTTAAGTTTGATGGGGGTTGCCTGTGAAGTTCTACAGTCGGAACCAGCTTTACCTTCAGCCATTGGCTCATGTGACATGTTGTGTTCTTGTGAAGACAAGGATGGCACCATTAGTATAAACTGTGAAAACAGAGGCATCAAAGAAATATCTCAAATACATGTTCCACCATCCCAGCCTTTCCAGCTTAGTCTTCTAAACAACAGTTTGACCATGTTACACGTGAATGATTTCTCCAGCCTTATCAATGCGGTCTCACTCTATCTTGGATATAACAATATTGTAGACATTGAACCAGGAGCATTTAATGGGCTCAGTCTTCTTAAGCAACTCTATATCAATCACAACTCCTTAGAAGTCCTTAAAGAGGACACATTTTATGGGTTGGAAAACCTGGAATTCCTTCAAGCAGATAACAATTTCATCACAATCATCGAATCAAGTGCCTTCAGCAAGCTCAACAGGCTAAAGGCGCTCATTCTAAATGATAACGCCATTGAGTTTTTCCCTCCTAATGTATTTCGCTTTGTGCCATTGATTCACTTGGATCTTCGTGGGAACCAGCTGCAGACTCTACCCTATGTTGGTTTTTTAGAGCACATTGGTAGAATTCTGCACCTTCAGTTGGACGATAACAAATGGGTCTGTAATTGTGACCTACTAGAGCTGAAGAGTTGGCTAGAAAACATGCCTCCCCAGTCCATCATAGGCGATGTTGTATGTCACAGCCCTCCCATTCTGAAAGGTAGCATTTTAAACAGATTAAAGAAGGAATCACTCTGCCCCACTCACCCTACAAATGACCTGGATGCCCCATCAGGGTCATTGCCGCTGGTGGTTACAACATCAGTGAGTGACAGCCACTTCTCAACCAAGATGATACCTATTCCTAAGACATCTACCAAGGAATCCAGTTTGACAATTCACGTCACAAAGCCAGCGACTCTGCTTCCTGTGTACTGCCCTGTCCCCTGTCAGTGCAGTAGTCATATCCTTTCAGGGGCTTTAATGCAATGCCAGGAACAAAATATTGAAAGCCTGTCTGATTTAGGACCTCCTCCTCCAAATCCTAAAAAGCTGATTCTAGCTGGAAATATCATACAGACATTACTGAAATCAGACCTTGTGGACTATGGCAGTCTAGAAATGCTTCATTTGGGAAATAACCGTATTGAAATCCTAGAAGAAGGATCCTTTATCAATCTCACCAGATTGCAGAAGTTGTATCTCAATGGTAACCATCTCACCAAACTAAATCGCAATTTGTTTTTGGGCCTGCAGAGACTTGAATATTTGTATCTTGAATATAATGCCATCAAGGAGGTTTTACCAGGGACATTTAATCCAATGCCAAAACTGAAGGTCCTCTATTTAAACAACAACCTTCTTCAGACTTTGCCATCCCATATTTTTTCTGGCATTCCTCTTGCCAGGCTAAATCTGAAAACCAACCAGTTTACACATCTGCCTGTAGGGAATGTCTTAGATGATCTGGATCTACTAGTACAAATTGAGCTAGAAGACAACCCTTGGGATTGTACTTGTGACTCAATTGGGCTGCAGCAATGGATACAAAAGCTGAACAAAAATACAATGATGGGTGAACTTTTCTGTACATCTCCAAGGCACTTGGCTAAAAAGGAACTGAAATCCCTGAACAGTGACATGTTATGTCCTGGCTTAATCAACAGCCCAGCCCTCCCAACTCATGCTAGTTCCATAAGTGTCACAACATCACCAACTAACACCAATACAGCAGATGCTATTCTGCAATCTCTGACTGATGCTGTCCCACTTTCTGTTTTAATCCTGGGACTTTTGATTGTGTTTATAACGATCATTTTTTGTGCAGCAGGTATCGTTGTTCTTGTCTTACATCGACGGAGAAGATACAAAAAGAAGCAAGCAGATGAACAGATGCGGGACAACAGCCCGGTACAACTTCAATACAGCATGTATGGTCACAAGACAACACACCATACCACGGAGCGCCCGGCCACATCTTTGTATGAACAGCGCATGATAAGCCCAATGGTTCAAGTGTATCGAAGTCCATCCTTCAGCCCCAAATTTGCAGACCATCAGGAAGAGCGGAATGACAGAGATGTGCATGATTCCAAACACGTCCGCAGAGGTCTCCTTGAAAGGGAACATTCCTCCCCACTGACGGGGTCAAAGGTCAAATACAAAGCTGCAGAGCAACCAGCTGATTTTCTGTCCTTCCAGGATGCAAGCTCTTTGTACAGGAACATTCTGGAGAAAGAAAGAGAACTGCAACAACTGGGGATAACTGAGTACCTGCGGAAAAACATTGCTCAGTTACACCCCGATATGGAAGTACGTTATCCAGGAGCTCATGAAGAACTAAAACTGATGGAGACACTCATGTACTCCAGGCCAAGAAAGGTTTTACTAGAACAGACTAAAAATGAGTATTTTGAGCTCAAAGCAAACCTGCATGCTGAACCAGATTACTTGGAGGTCTTGGAACAACAAACATAGGAAAAATAAACCTGGGGGTGGGTGGGAAAGGGGATTGAATCAAAAACTCTTAATTCTATCTTAAGTTGGAACTTTGTAAATACAAGTGCCTTATAATAATGTGTCATCAATCAGAACTTTAAGCACAGATGTAATCCAAGTTGGAAAAAAAAAAAAACTCTCAGGGATAACTGTGTGAAGCCATGGGAAAGTTTGCAGGTTCTATATCTCACCACTACATTAAATGTGAACTTTCTGTGACTGGGAAGAAATCCAGTTTGCCATAGTCCTCTGAACCTGCATGGCAATCCCTCATTCTGTCCCTAGGAAAAAAGAGGATAATACGTTTCTTACTTCTGTTCCCTTCTTTTCTCTTCATTGAACTGTTTATGCTGTCTTTTCTGGAAAGAAAAAAAAGATAACACCTGTATACCTAGTTATAAACAACTAGTGTATATTGGTTAGGAATTAGCCCATGTATACAAACAATGTGGATAAATTGCACATGACAGGCCCACATAATAAAAGACAAATTATATTATTTCTAAAGCTATTTAATGGTATGTAGCCAGGGTCTATTAGTATTTCAGTCTCTTATTTGGGATCCCAGAAAATATGTGAGCATACATGGCTGGAGAGAGAACGTTATATATATATTTTGTCCAGGCATTTAAAAGACAGAACAAAATCTTGCTACTTAACTTTCCTTGACTTGCAATTTCAGTCACATTTTGGACAATCTTCATTGTAACGCTGCTATTGGCTCCTGAGCACCATTGGTTTAACACTTAAACCTGGGGAATTAGAAAGCTACTGAGTATTTCTTGTAAATATATTAGTTTTTCTGGGGGGGGGGATTGTATTTTTATGATTGGCCCCTGTGAGGATTGTGAATATTCCAGAGAAACTATCCATTCACTGTGGGCAGGAAATTTTACACATGAGCAAGACAAGAAATAAGCAACAAGAACATATGAGTGCATCTGTAAATAGTCAACGTTTGTTACAGTAATGCAACAGAAGAGCCCATATCAGGCTAAGGTGTGGTTTAAATGTGATGGCATAGAATAAAGCTACACAAAATGTACTTGTGCGAGGCTTAATGGAGCCAACACATTGTTTGATCTGGGTCACTGGAATCTGGGCATACAGCAATAGAACTCAGGGATCTGTGGCCTGCATGCATGCCATTGAGGCTGGTGCCACAGGTGGTGCCTTGTTCATCACAGGCCTAAGGGCGCATGTTAGATCCCACATGGTTCCAGTCTAGTGGTACTGACACTTGAGTCACAGAATACAGAGCTAGTATCAGCAAGTACAGAGCCACAACTTCAGAGTGGCTTATACTAGTTCTGGGTTCTACAACATGTAGAGTAGTAGTCAGTGGATTTTCCTTCCGGGTCCTGCAGGGGCCTTACAGAAAGCCCAGTTGGCCAGTGTGGGGCGGAGTAGAAGCTTTTTGTGATAATACAAATCTGGGACCTGGGAGGAAAATCCATGGGTCAGAGCACCAAGTTGGAAGAAATCTTCACGCCTTAATTCTCACAGCATGTCCTCCTCTTCTTCTTGCTCTGCCTAATTGTCGCCAGATGTTCATTGGGGAGGGAGTAGGACTGGAGGCAGTGCCCAGTGGTGTCATTCAAATGATTTAGGAACAGGAACTCACTTTTGATTGGCACTTGTCGGGAACCTGGAACCAGCCACAGAGCCCGTTAGGATCCAGAACGCCCATTCTGGTCCATTCCCCCTGAATGACATCACTGGCAGTGCCCCACTACAAGGTGGGAGGGGAGAAATTGTCCTCTGGTCCCAGCTAGCCCAGTAAGCTGGTGAAGCCTCCTCTGCTTGGAAGAGAGAAAGCAATACCAGAGGCCCAAGGAATGTCATAGCCCCACAGCCTGGTACAACTGCATGGCACTGGCCCGGCATGCCATGCTGGAAAACGAATGCTGCGTTAGTAAGCTCCAGTGATTCTGTTGAAACATTCTCACACAGGTAAGGTTATTACACAGTGATGTGTTGCATTTAAACCAAGCCACAAACATGGCCTAAGGCCTAATCCTACCCAGCCTTCCAGTGGTGCCAATGGGCGTCACACTGCATCCTGCAGTGGGGGTGGGGATACAGTCATGTAGGACTTCCTAAGGGAAGGGAATATTTGTTCCTTTATCTCAAGGCTGCATTGAGGGTGCTGGAAAGTTGGCTAGGATTGGGCCCACTGTCTGCAATCCTACAGTAAGCATGTATATATGTTCCAAGTTCCATGGGTCCATTTCACACATTATACAACTACAGGCCTGGGTTGGCCACTGAGAATGCATTTGACCAGAAATTGCAGCCGATTCCAGCTCCCTGAGGAGCAAATGCCCCTTTGTTTTCCAATGCCCCACTTGTTGCATACACACTCTGTATTTCTAAGTGCACACTTTATCAAAACAAAACACAACTCTTAAGTATACACCTTGGGGAAAAAAATGTAAGTAGCCCTATAGACATTCTGTAGAAATCAATGGGATGGACCTCTAAGAAAGATGCTTAAGATCAGGGTGACATGAAGCACGGCAGCTTTATTTTATTACAAAGCCTAGTTAAATTTATATGAACTATTTATTCTGTACAGTTTGTATCTTTTCCGTTCGTAATTATTATAATTATTATTATTGGGTGCCTTTCCAGCAAATCAAAGAACTTCTTTCTATAAATTAAAAAAAAGATGAAATAAAGCGTTTTATGTCTTTTTTCCCCTCCCACCCTTTTCTTTTAAAAACAATAGTTTCCTTTTTAAAATAAAAAGACAGGCACAGGGCCCCAGACGTTCAGATCTGTTCAGAAATCCAATGGGAGGCTTCTATCTGTTGCCATGCATACAGAAACATCTCATTCTGGGTTTAAGAAGGGCAGTTCAAGACACACACACACACACCGCATGACTGACAGTGCCAAATTGTAAGTCTAACCTGTGTTCCCATTCCTATTCAAGGCAATTTCTTGTAAAACAGCAGCACTTGATAGATACTTTTTTTTTTTTAAGTTCGGTTAATGACTCTGATTTTTGAGATTAAAGTTAAAGGTTTATTAAACAGTGCATTTAAAAAAAAATGTATGAATTGGACCTATAAGATTCTGTCCTGATACCTGAATAACAAGAAATAAAACATCTTAATGATGCTTCTGTGGGTTTGCTGATGTAACTGGCTTAGATGTGATATCTCGAGGCACTTCTTGGCTTTCTGAAACACACACACACACACACACACACACACACACACACACACACACACAGAGCAACTCTGGAAGCAAAGAACAAGAAATATGTGTATCAGAGACTTCATTTCATGTTAACTGGTACAATGGCAATGTTGATCACACAATGAGACTGTGGCTTTATAGCCGCACTCTGTTTGTCTGAATAATGATCTTGGATGCGAGATCATGGTAAAAACTATAGGTTCCTAAGAATTACTATGGTAGAAATCACACTATTGCAGCCAAATCCTATGCTGCCCAGGCGCTGGAGGTGCAGAAGTAGCTAAATGGTTATCCCTGCATGCTGCATCCTACTGGCACTGGGCAGGTGCCAGAGGCACCTTGGGAGAAGGGGATGTTCATCTGTGCCAGCTATTTTACCGGCACAGACATGAAGGCTGTGTTGGGCCATCAGATCAGACACGGAAGTTATGATCTAGCAGTGGAGGCCACTGCAGTTTCCACCCGTATTCTGCCTCTCCCCCACCCAGTTCCATCCTCCTCGCCTGCCCAGAAACACCACACTGCTGGTGGCCCTTGCACTTACCAGCTATTGACTCCACAAGGATGCCTCCAGGCATGCAGGAACGGCGCTAGGCCAGAGTGGGTGTTAAGGGCTTAGTGCCAGTGCTGGAGGTGCCTTATGGCACCTCTGCAGCACATGCGCTGGTGGCAGGCACTGCGGCCCATAGGATTGGGTCCTAAGACTTGAGATCCCTTGAATGGCATCTTAGAGCTGAAATGGATGCTGCACTATTTATGGGGGGAGCAATTGAAATAGCAGCCCGCTGGTGGGTTCACACAACACTTACAATTAAGTACTAATGACATTGGACACCATTATCATTCTGTCAGTATCCAACATGAGACATGTCACTGGCCCCAGGTACATGTTGCCTGGCTATGCACACTCATACCCTATGTGCACCCTCAGGGCTATGGATTCATCTTTTGTAAGAATTACACTTTA
This sequence comes from Lerista edwardsae, assembly GCA_029204185.1. Classification (NCBI taxonomy): domain Eukaryota; kingdom Metazoa; phylum Chordata; class Lepidosauria; order Squamata; family Scincidae; genus Lerista; species Lerista edwardsae. The sequence continues at coordinate 6,068,340 of JAJKFI010000045.1, forward strand.
TAGTTCTTAGAAGGAGCATGTAAAAATTCACCACGGGGATGGTGTGTTGGGTGATTTTTCCATGGCAAATGGGAGATGTAGTTTGATGCTCAGTTTAGCAAAATCCACAGGCTCTCTTAGAACAGCACTGCCTGAACAAGCATAATATCACATTGCATTGCTTCAAATTTGAGTGTACTAATCAGAAAGTAGTTGCTCTTGAACATGATGGGATTGACCTCAAAAATGAACCCATTTTGGATTGTGTTGTAACTTTTACTGTATTTATACACAGAAATGAACACACCGTTTTGTGTTTCATTTTTATGACCTGCACATACACACATTTTTATGTTGTTTCGTAGACGGTAATGGCAATTGCGGAAGATTACCCCAAGGAGATAGGGAATAGTATCAGTTGTGGCCCCTGGTCTATGTCAGCCAGGAATTACAGGGTTAACCAACAGAGCCTTTGCCTGCAGCTAGTTCACAGCTGCAGCCTATTTGGATGATGAGGACCCAGGGAATAAAGGAGGAGGCTTGATTGTCAGGCAGGTGTGGGTGTAGACAGGTGGAAGGAGGTTTGTTTGGAGAGAAGAGTGGAAGGTGGGAGTTTGAAAAGTGTGACGTTATGGACTGGTTAACTGACTAATGGATTGAATGGAGGACACTTGGAGATTGCTGTTGGACACCGTTGAAATTAGTGTGTGGCTGCCTGACCCCTGGAGCCATCAACTAAAGGAGGGAAGAGGGCTGGTATGGCTGAGCAGGTGAGCTGACTGCCTTTTGCCTTTGCTTGGTGGTGGGGTTTAGTGGTGCCTTGTGTAAAGCTAAGGTGGTTTTTGATGATAAAAGGGAAGCTAATTAGTCTACTGTGGGCATAAGGTTACCAAAAGGGAATTTGGCATGACATAGTCTCATAGATAAGTGATGCAGAGATAGCTTTGACCCCAAACTCTGCCACCCAAATGGCCATTGATGCATTAAAGAATTTCTAAGGGTAAATGTTGGGATTGATGACAGCTATTTTATGTAATCTTGTAAGATACCACCATGGCTGAATCATAAACAAAAGTCCTTGCAAGGACTTTAATAATACAGATAGCTTATCCCTTATCTGGGCATCTGAATTCCAGAGTATTCTAAAATCCAGACTTTTTGTCCAAGACTTTTTTTTTTAAACACTCTGTAATTTGAACACAAGGAAGTCTTCAGCTCATTCCCATTTACAGGTATAGTCTAAGTTCTGTTTTCTGCTCTGTGATGTTCAGATGTTGTTGAAAAATGTCAGAGGCCAGCAGACAGATACCCATATAACAATGAAGAGCAAGATGGAGCATTTCTCATATATTTATGCGATTATTCTGAAATCCTGACAATATGAAATCCAAACAATCTTGCCATCCCAACTTGCACATTTCAATAAAAGTAGAAGTACTTTGGACTTGCATCCTTGTGTGTAATACGTGCTTATTTTTTTCCCTGCTGTCCATTGGTCATTACCAGATAAACTTTTTAGGGGATATGAGACAGACAGATATTTACAGACAGACAAGATCTGGCATCCCCACAACAAGTTTCTCTTTCTCTGTCCCTCCCTGCCTCCAACAATTTTCCATATTGTTTACTGCAAATCACTCTGTATGTTGAGGCCACCACATGTCCTTCCATGTTATTTCTAGCCATTGATCGAAATCTTGATTCCCCAAGGCGAACGTAATGTCTAGACTAGCTTTAAATCTCCCTCCAGAAATGCAAACAGCACTTGTGTATATTCATTTGTGTGGTTATCATGGGCACCTATTGGATAGTGTCCATTACATCGCTAATAAGAAGGCAAAATGTTCCCTGCTCCATAGCTGGCTAGTTTTGGAATTATTCTTTTAAAAAAGATAATCGTATATCTACCTGATAAGAGGTGCAAGATTATATTATTGTTATTAATTTACCATTATATGGGGAATAAGAAGGGGGAAACAGCCAAGGGTAACTGAAAATGAATTTTGCAAATGCCTCTGTGTATACTTAGGGTTTGTTTTTCAATTGGGGGATAAGGACTAAGGAGTTAAACTGAAGCCTTTGCAGAGAACACAGGTTCTGAGTTTGGGATTGAAGAAAGAAAAGAGGATGGCACCAGGTGGTTGAAACTTACGTATCATAAGGTACCAGACTTGATATTGGGCTTCTGCCCAAAATTATTGATGATTTTATCCCAACTTTTTCTGAATCTGAGCTTGTTGGGCCTCAATCTTGCCCCTTGGTTGCTGGTTCTCTACCCCTTGATCTGATTCTGACTAGTACAAAGCAAACCTAGACTGCTGCCCACGCTCAATGCTGCAAATACCATATGTAGACAGTGCCCCTAAATCTTGATCCACTGAAACCATTAGGCATTACAGACATGGACCTTACTGAACAAATATTTTGCAGCACTTGGTTCCGGGCAGCGCAATCCTACAGTGTGTGCAGTGCCGGCACAATGGGGTTGAGCCGGCACTGTGCACTGTGCGTCGATCGGGGGTCCCATGTCAGTGCTAAGGCCACAGGGCAGCGCCGGCCCTGTAACGCCCACATAGCGCCTCCCTTGTGTCGGTTGAAGCCGGATGGTGCAAGGGAGGCGCCATGACAGCGAGCCCCAGGGATTGGCGGGAGGAGGGTGGAATGTGGGCGGGACGAGGGCGGGACATGGATGGGCCTCAGATTCGGCCATAAGGCCAAATCCTAGGCCTGTCGGAGAGGCCGTGTGGCCCCGATTCAGGCCACTTGGTACGGTAAGGGAATGAATGTTCCCTTGCTGCGGGGAGGCTCCAGCCTCCACAACCCAGCCTCAGATATGCCCAGTCCTGGCCCTGTGCCAAAATGGTAAGGTTGGCTTATGGAGGCTGGCACTGGTGCTTGGAGAGGGCTGCAGGAGAGTGGAGGGAGGTACATTGGGGCTTCAGGAAGGTGGAGGTTGGGTGGGCCCCTATGTATGCCGATCCGGGGAGTGCTGGGGAGTGTCGGCTCTGATCCAGGCTGCTCAGAGTTGCACCAGCAATTTCACTGGCACAACTTTGAGGAGCCCTAGGAGAAGGGGAATGTTTTCCCTATTCCATGGGCTGTGCTGAAGCCAGTCCATACCAAGGGCAGGATATGGGTGAGGCATGTTGGCCTGCCTATTCCAGCCTGGGGTTAGGATTGTGCTATAACTCAGATAGAGGCAGTCCACCTGAATGGTTCTTCTGAGACAGGAGACATGTCCACAGAACACATATTGTTTGCAGAATAATTAAAAGTGCTTTGAGGGTGTGCCCTTCTTGCTACAAGGCCTATACTTTGAGGTTTTGAGAAAAGCAATCTAGGACAACACAAAACTACTCCATAAAAACACTCCCATACGTACAGCATGTGTCGGGCACTCAGGACTCAAAATGCTTCACGTGCATTAACTCACAACCACTGTTTAATGCAGGCCATATTACAGCGAGAACAGCAGCGTGCCTAAAACTATGTCAGAACGTCTTATATGGATTTAATCTCTTCTGAACATGCTTTCAACAGCCCATTAACTGTCAATTCTGTAACTGTCTGGTATTTGATTCCTTTCTCTGAGTTGGCTCCAAAAGGTTGGCGATGAGTTGGCGATGAGGCTCTAAAGCTGGCAGAAGGGCTGGCACATGGAGCACGCAGTGAGAAAGAAAAAAAGTCCAAATGCAAACCCAAACGTCTTGCATTTGCTCAAGGAACAGCTTGCAATCGTTTTAAAATTATTATTTTTGTAAACAAATTAACATCTGTGTCAGAGGGCTTATCATTGTTGGGGCTTTTAAAAATTGTTCTGGAGCTGTGGTCCTGTGGACAGCTGAGACCTGCACTGTGCTTAAAATGCTGGTAGACTTTCCAGTGGTTATTTTTTTTCTCCAGGTCAGCCTCAGGCAGCAGTTTTGAGCGGGGTGGGTGGGGCATCCTCCATCCATTCACCTCCACGTTTCCTTCACCTCTTCTCATTCTTCGCTGGTACAAGAGACACTGTAAAGTGTGCTTGGAACATTCTTGGAGCCAGAGACACCAACACACAAACATGCACCATCCTCCCTGACTCCGAGAGTGGTCCAAACGCGCTTTATGATGTTCCTTGTGCTGGCCAAACTTTGCTGGCCTAACTGTGCTGGCCCAACTCCAGATAAGGATTGTATCCTGAATTTCAGATTTGTCTGGATTTTGGAATAATTGGAACCAATTTAATGAGAAATGCTTCCTCTTGCTCTTTTCACTGTTACCCATTTCGGTCCTGATGGTCTCTTTCACATTTTTCAACAATGGCACACACCACAGTGCAGAGACCTTATAGCCTGAGAATAAGATTTTCTAGCGTTCATACTACAGAAAATTAAATAAAAAAGTATTGGACAAAAATGTCTGGATTTCAGATGTCTGGATAAGGGATAATCTACCTGTAACATAAAATAACAAATTCCATGTCCTTTCCAGACAGGTGATTTTACTTCATTACTTTAACATCTTAAATTTTATGTCTTGAGTTTATTTTTCAAGCCAAAATGTTTGTTTGATAGGGTTAAAGCATAAGGAAAACAGTTCTCATACTGTGTTGTGGATGATGTACAAAAACATGCTCCATGGCACATTGTGGTAGACAGTTGTAAACAAGAGAAGATGTGTAATGTCTGGGTTCAATCACATTAGACCAATATTCTACCATTTCTGTCAAAAGGGAAATTGAATGTATCTAACCGCATTTTTTTTTTTAAAAAAACTTGTTTGTTCTTTATAAATTATCTGTCTATTTTTGGTATGACAGTCAGACAAAACATGGCGTTGTTTCAATGAGCAAATGATTATAAACTATAATTAAAGCTGAGAGAATATAACAGTTGAAACACACATAGTTCTCAAATTTCAACAGACTTTCAACAGAACACACACACAGGCATACACACTAGGGCAGTGATGGTGAACCTGTCAAGGTGTCAAAGGTGACACACCACAACGTTTGGGGTGACACACCAGTGTTCACCAACACCTGACAAAAATTGAATTTATTTTACTCAATTTTACAAAAAAAAGTTTTGCAATTATTTTATGTATCTTATTTAATTATTTGACTGTATTTTTTATTTAAATAAATGAATATAAAGGACTTTCTCTTTTGTTTCTCTTTTGTTTCACACCAGCAGAGTCAAGTTAAGCATTTTCCAAAATTTTGACACACGGAGCCCAAAAGGTTTGCCATCACTGCACTAGGGCCTTACAGTGGCTAGGTTTTGTTAAAATCCGAAATTGCAACCAAAATATTATCAGGAACTTGGCTATGATTTAACTCATGTAAAATTAGAGGATGAAGTTTCAACTCCTAAGATATATTCGACACCAGTGGTTCCCAAAGTCCTCCTTGGATTTTGGGACTGGAATAAGCCTTGGTGGGGGTGGGCACTGAGTCAGGGGGTGCTACAGGGACATAGGGGCTTTGAACCTTTTTTGGGGGTGGGTGCTGGCCTTGAGGAGAGTCCAGGAAGCTTGCAGGCTCCTCTGCAGGCATTCTACTGCTCGAAATAGCTTCAATTGGTGCTTGGAACCAACTTCCACTTTTAGATCAGAACGAGTTCCAGCAACAGGGAGGTCCACAGAGGAGCTGCAAGCCTCCCAGATCCTCCCCAATGCCATCACAACTCCCCAGATAAGGTTAGAAGCCCCTGGGAACATGCTGTGATCACTGCAGCACAGGTGGGGCACCCAATGTGACAATTCACCTAGATAACTTCCTGATGTGCTATGGTTGGAACTCAGGTCTCCCCACTTCAAGCACTACACAATACAGGCATGCCCTGGTATCCACTGGGGTTCCATTCCAGACCCTCCTGAAACCTCATATACTGGGGGACACCTTTTTAAAGATAGGGGAACATCAGTGGTTTTGCTGCAACAAGGTAAAATAAAGAGATTTGTTTAATGTTCCCCTATCTTTATAATAGGTGTCCTAATATCCATGGATAACTGAAACCATGGATACCGAATCATTGGATACCGGGGCATGCCTGTTCTGGCTGCCACATTCACTTGCTATATCTTGTTTTTGTTTGCAGCCTGAATGTAATACATATGTTCACATATTTGCATGTGCCTCATGCATATTATCTGTGTAGTGTCATACCTATCCACTCTGTTTTGACTTAACAAATCAGTTGTGCATCACCACAGGCTTTTTGTATTTGGACCACTGTCTAGAGGACAGAGCAGGCTCTGGGAATAGAGAAATTGGTCATCACTGCTTGAAGGTGTAGGTGAAGGGTTGATGGTGTATCAACATCATTTGCCACTGACTTCCATCAACAGTGAACATACTAGGGACCACACAGTGTCATGAACGTATTAGAGATTGATGAGTCTAGACTCTGAACGTCTGCCTGCAACTTTAACAATCTTTCTCTACCACTGCTGCTGAACACTTTCTTAACTGGACCAAAAGACAGAGTACCAATGTACCTATTCACCAACACTACAGATCAAATTACCAGGGTCGGATACTGCTGTACCTTTAAGAGTTTTACGGCAGTCAGATCCTTATTTGCCCACCTGCCTGAATAGACTTTTAATCTATCCTCCCTTACCCTGTTAAAGCAAAGTCAAGCTTTGGAAGTTTTCTCTGCCTCCTTAGAAAAACCAGCTTTACCTTTGAGAATGCCAATTTAAATGGGGTATTTATCAGCAGTGAATAAAGACACACTAGAAAGGGCATTCAAGGAAATGCCAGTGCTCAAATGGTTAAAATAAACACAGAGAGTCAACTCATAAAATGTTAATGAAACATCTGTTCCATAGGGTTAAAATACAGACATAAGCAAAGAGTTAGCAACATTTTCAAGGAAAAAAAAAAAGACACGGAGCGTCTAGTGCTTACACTATCATTTTAAAATCAGCATACTCAGATTTTTTTAAACTATGGAAATCCTTTTATTTATCTTATAAGCAAATATAGTTATAAACAGTCTTTGAACTTCCCCCTTTTCTTCCCCCCTCCACTTTTGGCACCTTGACATTTCTTTGGGGCATCTGATATGTATTTCAAGCCTATACAATTTGAGGTGGCTTCACACAACTTTATTTCCACATAATAAGACGACTCCTTTAACAATTTCTATTGCAGAGGAAGTGACCCAAAGCGATGGGTTGAACTCCTTCACTTCAACCACCATTTTATTTATGTAAACAAAAGCTGTGCTGTTATTCGAATTACAGTACAAGAAGCACGATTGGTTCCATAGGAACCCCAAGTGATGCCCCCTGTTCACTTCATGACTCCCGAGTCTGCCTTCAGATGGAGCGCTAGGTGCACCACAGATCAACAGGAAGTGGGAGGTGTCTAAGCTCAGCAAGGCAGGAAGGGATGGACAGTGTGAGGGGACAGAAGAGGCAGGTGGGAGGGTCACCTGCAGCAGCCAGGAGGCTTACAACCTAATCCTTTTCTGCTCTACGAAGTCCTGTTGCGGTCAGTCAATAAGGCTTCCTCCCACGTATAGGAGAACAGCACACTGCAGCCTATGGCACACGGGGCACTGGGGTGAAGAATTGGCATGGGCAGGAGGCATACTGTGTTGCTCCTCCCGTGCCTGAATGCAAACTGAGCTGCAAAGTTTGATAAAAACATAACTTCCAGTTTTTGCTGAAAACCAAAAGTAATGGGGGAAGAGTTTTTTTTGCCTGTAATGGGCATTCTGAGGCCTCTAGAAGCTGCAGGCAGTTATGCACAGCCTCTGCAGGCCTCAGAAAACCCTTCGGACCTGACCAGAGCTCTCTGGTCAGGTTCTGAGGATGGTGGCGGCCCAAATCTGCATATTTGAATACCTGCAGCTTTAGGTGTCCATGGGGATTCCAGGAAGGGAATCCCCATGAATAATGAGGGCCACCTCTAATCTAGCACACACTCGCACCAAAAACAAAAAACCTGAATCACAGGCACAAAAATTGTGAGTCTTCATGACTTCGGTCTATACAAGTCATGACTCATTTTCAAGTCAGTGACGAGTCAAGTCCGGGTCATTGATGCTGGTGACTCAAGTTAACACGAGTTGCAAAAAGGCTGCATTTTCAGGACTTGAGTTCACAGCCTTCAATTTACTTGCACAGGACAAGGACATCTGTTTCATACCAAAGTTATTCTATGAGCACCTTAAGAAATACACTGTTATAACTGTTACACTCAGCCCCTGAAAAATAGCTGTATCAGAACAAACAGTAAGCCATTTCATTTTCCATCAATTAACCACTGGTACAGCCAGTTAACAAAACATGAAGGTCACTCTGAAACAGTGCTAATTGAGAACATAAAATAAGAACAACATGACAAGATCAAGCAAATGGCCCAATTCCAGGAACAATTTCCAAAATGAAACTCCTGATATTACAAAAAAAAAAAAAAAAAAACCTTAGAAAAAAGAACATTGTATTTATTTATTCTATTGTTCACATTTTAATGCCACCCTTCCTCCAAGGAGCTCAAGGTAGTGAATGTGGTTCCCTCCTTTTCTCCTCACAACAACCCAGGGAGGTACATGAGATTGAGAGATAGTGACTGTCACCTGAGGTGCTGTGCTGCATGTTGTGTGCCCCCCCCCCATTGCCTTAGCTTCTCCCACTCCCTGGATTGGAAAAGCAAGAGGGGATGGGACAGACTTAGAAGTGTGTAGGTGAGTGGAGGGCTAGCTTCTTCCTTTTTCAATCCAGGAAGTGGGAAGAAGAGGAAGGACATGGGTGCCCCCTGCCCCATGACCAGCCCTGCCTCTGGGAAGCCCACAAGGCAACAGGGAAAGCAACAGGCCACTCCTGACGTTGTTTACCATCAACTGGAATTCAGTCAGTGATATACTGGTTTTGACTGTGGAGAAAAAAAGGATATATGAGGAGAGGGGATGGCAATGAGGGGGAAAGATGCAGAGAGTCACCAGTCTAAGCCAACAAGCAGGCTGCCTTCTGAGAAGCAGGGCCACATGGTAAGCAAAACATAAGTCATTTGGTGAGACTCAATATTAAGTGCCTAATGCCAGCCAGAATGCTTGCCAATAACTGCATCTTGAAGGAATTGTCTTTAGATAGAAGTTTTGTCCTTGTTTATATTCTGCTAATCCTTGTCTATGCACACGAACATCTCTAGTTGCCTTGTGTTGAGTCATTCCAGTGATCCATCTAGCCAAAAGCCACCTCCTACAACTGGCAGAGACACTCAAAGCTTGTAGACAGAGGTCTCTTCTTAGCCATGCCACCTTAGATCTTCTTAACTGGTGATGCCAGTGGCAGAAGCCAAAGTCTTCTGTCTGCCTTGCATGTGCTCTGAGCTATGGCCCTGCTTCACTTCATACACAGTGCCCAGAAAAGGGTATATCTTTGCAACCTCTTCATTGTGTATCTTAAGCAATGGAGTACCAGCTGGCTGGTACACCCCAACAGACTCTGTCCTCAATATGATTGATGAACATGCAGGCAAAGACTGCTGGGGTATAATAGTTTGCTGGCCAGCATACCATGAACATCAGCAAGATTAATGCTTGAGTGAATAGACAGACACACACACAGATATGGAACAGGAAGCAACTCTTTGCCTCAGACCTCCTTTCCAGCTGTGCTGTGTGTTTGGATGATTTGTTGCTGTCCTGTAGTAAATATTCCACAGCATTATAGCTTGACACATATAGTTAAAGGCCGAAATGAGAAGGGAAAATGGAGAAGACTAAATTTCCAATATGCTCAGATGCATCGCTGTCTACTAGTGGTGTCACGAATGCACTCTAGGTGTACATTCAGAAATGAATTTGGGGGTTCTAAATTCCCTCTGTGGGATCACACACACACACACACACACACACACACACACAGGGACAAACTACAAAAACTTTGGTTTCCATGCAAGAGCTAAAAGAATCTTGAACCTGCCTGGCCAGCTTTTCACATTCTGTTCAATACACTTACTCTGGTGTAGTTCTTTCTTTTCCTCCCCCTCACTGTTCTTGATGCAATGCATTAAGGTAAAACTGATGGTGCACTAAGGCTTTGTCTCCTTTTCTCCAAAGAAGTGGAAAGTTCATTTTTGCATTTTGTCAATTCAACTTTCTTTTTTCCCCAATCGGAGATAAGGAGAGGGACCCCTGATGTAGCATGCTGCATCCAGGAGCAATGGGGGAGGGTAGGACACAGAATGACCTGATACAATAGAAGATAGACTGCCTATACCTTTAAAAACCCTTCCATGTTGAGCTGCACCTGCCAAAATTCCCTCTCCTATGCAATGGTTAAAAGAATCGGCACTCTCCCCACTTCTGCTTGGATAAGTCAAGAGTATGCTGGGTGTGGTGTAGAAAGCTCAAGGATAGGGTTCTTGAATGATGGGAGAGCAGTCAGAAGCATTTACTAACTCCCCATGACATCATAACACTTGTTTACTCAGAAGCAAGTACCACTCTGTGCCATGTAGGATTGCAGTCCAGCCCTTTCCCCCACTACACTGAAACTACACCAACAGAGCACAAGCTGCACACTATGCTGGAGAGGGATGATCAGAAGACCAAGTGGTAAGCAAAAAAACCAAAACAACAACAACAACAACTCTAAGTAAACTTTTTAACTTATCCCTTAATAGGCCTTCTGGCCATTAGTGCAGTGATGTCATTCAGGGGGGACGGACCAGAACGGGCATTCCGGATCCTAACAGGCTCCGTGGCTTTTTTTTTGTTTTTGTTTTTCAACATTTGAATTTGAACTCAAAAGTGAGTTCCTGTTCCTAAATCATTTGAATGACACCACTGCATCAGTGGGTCACCTTAGGCCAGTGATGGGATCAGCTAACGACTCAGGGGAACGCTGGGCGGGCAGCAGGAAGGCTGGGCGGGACTTCCGGGTGATTGACAACCTGTCCGTCCGGGTCTGCCGCCTGCCCGCCCACCCGCCGCACGGGCTGCCCTGGCCTTGGACGGGTGGGGGGACGGGTGGGGGCCCCTGGGTGCCAGGGCGCTCAGCGGTGGGGCGCGCCACCCGGGGGCAGCCCGTGCGGCAGGCAGGCGAGCGGCGGACCCAGACGGACGAGCTGTCAATCACCCAGAAGTCCCGCCCAGCCTTCCTGCTACCCGCCCAGCGTTCCCCCGAGTCGTTAGCTGATCCCATCACTGCCTTAGGCCCATGTCAGCTGAGTAGCTGGCATACGTCCAAGGAGTGGAAGGGCATGGGGCAGATTGCAAAATGGGGGATAAGAAGCGTGTGCTGTTGAGATCCACCCCTCCAGACGGCTTCCTGCCTTCTGACCCCCCTCCCTGCCCTGAACCTCCCTTCAACCAGAGCCTGCCCATATGGGACCAACATCTGGGTCAGTTTGGCAAGAACACAGTGCATTTATTTCCACCAGCAGCTCCTTGCATGTGTTATCACTGGTGCAGGCCTGAGTTGACCCGATGCTTCTGCTGCTGCAAGGGGACCTCCAGCAGTCAACAATTCCCTGTACAATGTAGCACAGACAGAGCCTGCACCACTGCATTGCCATGTAGGAAATAGTTAGGATTGGGCTGTCAGCCAGGTAAACTGCAAATCATCTGGAAAGCTCTTCCCATGTCCTGTTTCCACAGTTCTTTACCTAATGTTGGTGTTAGGTAAATAATGCATCCCAGCAGTAATACCCACTTGAATGCTGTCACACAAAATCTGAATATAAAAACAATTTTGCAATGTCTTAAGTGTACAACCAAACAAATTGGATGCATGTTACACCTTCATGTGGGATTCCTGCCTGTGGTGGCTGAGTCATTCTGGGTTCAGTATGCCCTTTCTTGTAACAGTATGAAGGACATTGGGTTTGCCCGCAGAAGTGAATGCAAATCACTTAGTCACACGGGGAAAAATGAAGGGGTGTGTTTGGAGACACCCTGGGGTGCTGACTAATGCTGACATGAGATTTTGAAAGGAAACTATAATCAATCAATCAATCAATCAATCAATCAATCAATCAATCACTAGTATTTATATACAAGTGCAAATTACTTGTATATAAATTAGTATTTATATACAAGTGCAAATAAGTGCAAATTACCTCGCTCAAGGTGTCTGCCTCCTTTCCAAATCAGGTACAGCCACCCTCTAAGCTGGGTCCAACTCAAAATGGGCCTCCCACTATGACGCCCCTACCAGTCTCTGCACCCAGTGGCAGACCCAGCCGAGGCTCCGCCCCAGCCAGGTCAACAATCAACACAGCCAACACCAGCCCCCCTGCCCCCAGTGTCACCCCCGCTACGCTCCATTTTGGAGTTCTCTCAGCACAGGGGGAGGCGGGGGGGGGCAAATGCCACTCGCCTTCGTGCCTGTGCCAACTAGGGCTGGCGGGTGGGTGAGTACAGGTGGTGGTTCTGTTGCCATTCCAGCCCCTGTGACCCCCTGTGGGTATATGACTTTCTACACCGCACCCAGCATACTTTTGAGTGACCCAAGCAGAAGTGGGGAGAGTGCCTATACTTTTAACTTCTGCTAGGCCTGCCACTGCCTGCACTTTGCCTGTTTTTCATTTAAGTATTACTGTAAGAAATGGTATCAGGATGCAGCAAGGTCCCTTCTTGGCTTGAAATGATGGGCAAAGTGCTATTTCCTGCCAAGGAGCAGACAGCCTGTGGTTAGAAAACTATAAAAAACTACAAGCCCCATGATGCCTGACAGGAAATAGCATGTCTAAGCTAAAGGGAAGTAAGGTCTTGTATTGGAAAAGGCAGGAGATATCCCGAGGAGATAGGGAATGGTATCAGCAATGGCCCCTTGTCCCAGGTAAACCAGGGATTATAGGGTTAACCCCCAAGGTCTTTGCAAGCTTCGGGAGCACAGCTGTAGGCTGATGAGGTCCCTGGCTATGAAGGGAGGCCAGCACAGGTGCAGATGGGCGTGGCCTCAGAATAAAGTGGGAGGCAGGAGCTGGATGAGGACCTGGGAAGGTGCTGGAGGAGGGCACCAGGTAGGTGCTGGATGGATGGATGGATTGTTCTGATGGAGTGCTGGCTGGACTGACTGCTTGTTGGATGGACTGAAGGAAGGACTGTTGGACTGGCTAGAGGAATGACTTGCTAAGGTAAGGTTATTGTGGGAGACTATTGGGAAACTGTTGTATGGCTGCCACGCCCCTGGAGCCACCAAGTGGAGGAGGCAGTTGTGGCTTAGGCAAGCTGACTGCCTATTGTTTGGTGGTGGGGTTTGTTGGGGCTAGTTTGGAGCTAAGCCAGTGATGAGGGCAGTCTGGAGGAGGCTGGCCAGCCGGTGATCCCAAGCAAAGTTGCTGGAAGAGAGGAGGCCCAGTGGGTGACTGAACCCCCTCCCTCTTGCCTCTCTCTGAGGCCGCTCTGTGGGGAAACTAGTTAGCCTGGTGTGGGCATTTGGGCCCTTGGGGAGGCCCAGCAGGGAATTGGGCAGAACAGGCCTCCCATGAATGGAAATGAAGGCGCCGGGGCACCTTTTAGCCCCAATCCCTTCCTCAGGTTAAGAATTCTTTTTTGCTTGATATAAACAGGAGACCTGACGTGGAAGTGAATGTGTGACTTTTTCAACCAGCCAGACTTTTAGATTGTTTTTGCTTGAAGTCTCAGCCCCTTGAGAGAGCTTGTACATTACTAGTAGGAGACAATACTCTTTCCTGGCTCTGTTAGCTTTGAAACTGCAGCCCTTGGAAGAAACACATACAGCAAACACCTTGCCCTAAATGCATAGCACTGCTGAGCTTCTTGGTAATGTCAAGAGTACGAAAGAATGTTGGGAAGAGCTGAGTTTGAGAGAGAGTGAGGTTTGCCGGGGAAAGAAAATGACACTAGATTCAAAGTTACAGGTTCACACTTTACTTGGCATTTGGCTGAAATGAGCCATTTTGCAGAGTCGGCTGACATCTCCAGCATTCCCCCCCCCGCCCCACAAGGGATATCATCTTCTGTCGACAGCATATATTTGAACAGAAATCTAAAGCTTCGATGTAACTCACATTAAAAAATGGGAGGTAGAAAAAGAAGCTTAACCAGACACAGCGGTTTGTACAGGCCGTGTGCTTCAAAATCTTTTTGACATGCTGTCCAGAGGAATCAAGCTGGGAAACAAGAGGATTGAGAGGAGACTTCCTAAGTGATTTTAAAAACGTAATACAGTTTCTTAATTCATCAACTGTTATTAAATTAGTTTGCTCCTTCAGCTGTCACTGTAGGTTTCTTCTGAAAAATAATTCAGCAGTTCACTTAGACCGGAGGGCATACATTCACAAATCCATTTAAAATGCATTTTTCTTTCGCAGATGTTCTCTGTGGATTCTTGCTCTTCCTGCCCTCTCCTACACGTCGCAAGACAACAACAAAAAATGTTAAGAAAATAAAGCAATAGTCTTGAACACGTTCCCCTGCTTGGATCTGTGAGCAAATATCCCCTCATCTAAAATTAAATCTGCTATTAGAAGTGGAAGACTAACATTTCGAATGGAATGAAATTAGAAATATAGGAGGCTGAGATGATGAAGACCTAACCAGAATCACAAAGAAGAAAGGAAGAAAATAGCATTGCTTTTTTTACCATTTGCTTTAATTATTTCAGAACAAATTATGGAAATGAGCTTATAATGAATAGAGGAGGCCCAATGGGAAAGAAGCCAGACAGGCATACTGTCCACATTATTGTTGCAGTTCACTAATACATAGGGAAAACGATTGTAAGCCACCTGGGCATCTCCTGATGGAGAGGGAGAAGGGGGGATGTAAATGTTTTAAACAAATAATGCAGATGTCACCTGCTGCTTAAAAGGAAGCTATTGTGCAAAACCTCTAAAGATGAAAAATGTTCCCCCACACTTGTGCACAGCCTTGCACATTCTTGCGCACTAGCAGAGAGAAGCCTGAAAGCAAGGTGTATATATTTTATTTATTTATTTATTTTGAAGAATTTATACCCCGCCATTCCCATGCCAAAGCAAATGCCCAAGGCGGCTTACATGGACAGGATAGGCTAGTCTAAACCGCCAATTTTCAATGGGTTTTTTTATAAACATACAATATTCTGCAATTCACCGAATCCTCAGTCCTAGATGTAGCCTTCACAGTGTGGAAATGAGTCTGGCCATGTGACAACGAGCTTCAGCAAGTGATCGTAAGTCCAGCCTGGAGAGGTCCTCAAGCTTGGACTCCGTTCTTTGGCCGGCTGGTCTTCTCATAACAATTCTCGTACTGGCTAATCAGCTCCACAGTGACCCCATACTGCCACAATAGGTACTTCAGCTTGTCACAGCCTGGTGTTCAGTCTCCCATCCAAAAATAGACCACAAATTCTCCTGCCTAGCTTCAGGCAGTACCAGCAGCTCAACCATCAGTTCACACCTCCTGCCTATATTCATTTCAGAACAAATTTGAACAGAATTGGGTTTGGTCAGTTCCATTTTTATCTGTTACTAGCTTTTTGTTACCCGGCGTTGCCCGGGTAACAAAATGATCTTCCACAGTTTATGAGTTTTGCACCTCTTCTCGCCCCCCCATGCCGATGGGGGCCGAACCCGGACTCCAACCGCGTCGGGAGCGTCACCAGTCGCCTCGGTGATCCTGGAAACTATGGACTCGATGCCAATTTTGCCCGTTTTCGGCCATCTTCACTTCAGGCCCCCTATGCACCCCCACCCCCGGGGGCGCTAGGGTGGCCTGACCCCGGAGTGTCTGTTGCCAGGCCGCTAAGCATGCGCATGCCGGGTTTGGTGCGTGTCGCTCCAGGCGTTCCAGCAGGGCATGGAGGATGTTGTGTCTCGCACCTCTTCTCGCACCCCACGCTGAGGGGGGGGGCGAACCGGACTCCAACGGTGTCGGGAGCATCGCCGCTCGTCCCGGCAACCCCAGAAACTGGAGTTGACGCCGATTTAGGCCATTTTCAACCATTTTCACATGGGGACCCCCGTGTACCCCCACCCCCGGGGGCGCTAGGGGGGTCTGACCCCTGCAGTGTTTGTCGTCAGGCTGCAAGGTGTATGTGTGCCAAGTTTCGTGTTGATCGGTCCAGGTGTTCCAGCGGGGCATGGCGGACATTTTGTTTCGCACCCCTTCTTGCACCCCACGCCAAGGGGGGGGCCGAACCCAGACTCCAACGGCTTTGGGAGCATTGCCGCTCATCCCGGTGACCCCGGAACCTATGGATTTGACACCGATTTTGGCCATTTTTGACCATTTTCATGTGGGGACCCCCGCATACCCCTACCCCTGGGGGTGCTACGGGGGCCCGACCCCCGCAGTGTTTGTGGCCAGCCTGCTAGGCTTCCGCATGCCGAGTTTGGTGCCGATCGCGCCAGGCGTTACAGCAGGGCATGGCGGACGTAGTGTTTTGCACCCCTTCTTGCCAACCACATTGAGGGGGGGCCAAACCCAGACTCCAACGGCATCGGGAGCGTCGCCACTCATCTCGGCGACCCCGGAAACTGTGGATTTGACGCCGATATTGGCCGTTTTTGAGCGTTTTCATGCGGGGAGCCCCGCGTACCCCCGCCCCCGGGGGCTCTAGGGGGGCCCGACCCCCGCAGTGTTTGTGGCCAGGCCGCTAGGCTTCCGCATGCCGCGTTTGGCGCCAATCGGTCCGGGAGTTCCAGCAGGGCATGGCGGACGTTTTCTTTCACACCCCTTCTTGCCCCCCACGTCGAGGGGGGGCTGATCCCAGACTCCAGCGGCATCGGGAGCGGCACCGCTCATCTCGGCGACCCCGGAAACTGTGGATTTGACTCCAATATTGGCCGTTTTTGAGCGTTTTCACGCGGGGACCCCCGCGTACCCCCACCCCCAGGTGCGCTAGGGGCCCCCGACTCCCGTAGTGTTTGTGGCCAGGCTTCTGCATGCCGCGTTTGGCGCCAATCGGTCCAGGAGTTCCAGTAGGGCATGGCGGACGTTTTCTTTCGCACCCCTTCTTGCCCCCCCACGTCGAGGGGGGGCTGATCCCGGACTCCAACGGCATCGGGAGCAGCACCGCTCATCTCGGCGACCCCAGAAACTGTGGATTTGACGCCGATATTGGCCAGTTCTAACCGTTTTCACGCGGGGACCCCCGCATACCCCCACCCCCAGGGGCACTAGGGGGGCCCGACCACCGCAGTGTTTGTCGCCAGGCCGCTAGGCTTCCGCATGCCGAGTTTGGCGCCAATTGGTCCAGGCGTCACAGCGGGGCATGCGGACATTTTGTTTCGCACCCCTTCTTGCCCCCCCATGTCGAGGGGGGGCTGAACCGGGACTCCAATGGCATCAGGGGCATTGCCGCTCATCTCAGCGACCCCGGAAACTGTGGATTTGACGCCGATTTTGGCCGTTTTTGACTGTTTTCAAGCGGGGACCCCCGCGTACCCCCACCCCCGGGGGCGCTAGGGGGCCCGACCCCCGCAGTGTTTGTCGCCAGGCCGCAAGGTGTATGCGTGCCGAGTTTCGTGGCGATCGCTCCAGGCGTTGCAGAGCCTATGCGAGACATACATACATACATACCCCTGCTAACTGGACAAGAGGCACTTTTTCCAGTGGTGTTCCTCTTATATTTAGCAGGGGGAGAGTAACTGTCCCTCTTCACCCCTGCGCAGTCTTTCTAGTGGCTGTGCTGGCGGTCTGCCTTTTTTTAGATTGTGAGCCCTTTTGGGACAGGGAGCCATTTAACTTTATTATTACTATTTGCCTGTAAACCGCTTTGTGAACTTCGTGTTGAAAAGCGGTATATAAGTACCTGTTGATTGATTGATTGATTGATACATACATACATACACACACACACACATACACACCCAGGCTCTTCTTTATATATATAGATTAAATGAATGAATGAATGAATGACAAATGGAACTGTTCAATGGAATTGGAAAAATGGAATTCTTTTCAAGCTCATGGAGCCCTAACGAACCAGACCATGTTAGGCATTGCCCTGGTATGGGTGTGAAAAGCCCTGGTACACTTCTGCAGACATCCTGTGAACCATTTGGTTCATTCATCACCCCATTTGTTCTTGTAAGACAGAGACTGTGGAGTGTGCATGTGCCATAGAGCAGGGGGAGCCACACTTAAAAAGAAACCACCTTGGTTTCAAGTTGAAAAAGCATGTCAGAGCTCTTTCCAATAGCTGCCTCCTAGTGGTCACCATGTTTGTTTTTTCTCATAATGTGCTGGACAATGTGCCAGTCTAGAACATTGGGAGGGGGGTGGCCGCTGGAATAGAGCCACTAGGAAAAGAGCTGATACTTCTTTTCAACTATAATAAGGTTAAAAAAGAAAATAAAGCCTGTCTTGCTGCATTAGATATGTCCCTACCCACTGTGAACAAGAATAGAGTGACAAATAAGGGATGGGATGGGATTTATCTGAAACTAATCAGTTTTTATTTGAGTGAATAACTAAATGAATCAAGTTTTTGTAATGAAATTGAATGAAATCTGGAAATGAAAAATGAAGTTTCCACATTTTCTAATTGGAACTTTCTATAGAGCCTTGGAATGCAGTACTCTGAATTAACAAACAGCGGTGGAGGGGAATTTTTGCACAGCACTGTGATTACACACATCTGTGTGCTGGCCTCTCTCACTCCAAGAGTGGTCCAAACCAGAGGCAGATCTAAGGGAGGGCAAAGCTCTAAGTTTTGCAAGAAGCCTTACCTTGCAGTGGAAATCACTCCTCTCCTGCACCGTTTTAGCCAATCCTCTCAGGTAAAAGCAACATCTTGGTGTTGCTTACTGGCTACAGCAGCAAGGGAGAGGAGGGATTTACATGACAGGGTAAGGCTCCTTGCAAAACTTAGAGCTTTGCCCTCCCTGTAGATCCGCCTCTGGTCCAAGCATACTTTACGGTGGCCCTTGTGTCGGTCAAACTTCGCTGTCTTAACCGTACCAGTCTAACTGTTGGAGTTGGCACAACTCCGTCTGCTGTCTAGAGGGGGCAGTCTAATGTCCAAAAGGGGAAAATGTGATGTCCTATGACCCAGACCCTTCTTTCCTGCCCTCTCTGTGATTCCTGCGAGGGTGTGGCCTTGACCTTATTTCCTTCCCTTCTCCTCTGAGCACATCCTTTTTTGTCCTCTGACTACCGACCTGATAAGATGTGCATACCAAGGGCTCTGATGCCCCCACCATTTTAAGCACACCTCCATGCATGATGATTCAGCTATAGGGCATTGCCTTCCAAGTGCTAGTTGTACCTCTGATCCTAATCAGACGCTGTAGATATGCACTGGATGGAACTGTGAGTAAACCTTTCTTTTTGCATCTTTACCAAGCCTCTGCCTCATGTGTCTTTTGTTAACAGCAGTCAGCCTGGGTGAGGGAGGTTCCCGTGAGGTGATGCCCTAAGGGGGAATCCACTGCTTACCCTATTCTGCTTTCCCCCATCACCAATAAGAAATTTCCAATACTAACTCCAGGTTAGGATTGTGCTCTTATAAACAGTATGGAACTGGTGATGAAAACATGGTCAGGCTCTTTAAATGTAATAATGAATCTTAATATTTTTTTTTTCCTTTGCAAATCCAAGGGGTGATTTTAGCAGCTTCTGTAAGTTCAAACCTCAATAGGGTGGTTTGGAACAGGACAATAAGGAGAACTTTCTGAGCTGCAAACCGTTTCAGTACTGCTGTAATAACACTGGCAATTTTTTGTACAAAGAGAAGGCAGAGGAGTCATGTCCTGAAGTACTTACCTTTTTAAAAGCTGCCTTCTATCGTAGGGATATAATTTTGGAAATTGCACTGGCGCATTATTGCCACTATAATTTCTTTTCTAATGTTTGGTATTCGCCATTGTTGCAGACAGGGTATCTCCTGAGTTGAACTAAACATAATCTTTCATATGACGAGACGAATGTTCGGATGTTCAAAATGCAGCAATGCGGAGGACAGAGCACAGACCTTCCTATTTAATTTGCCATATATGAAAACTGGGAGAAGCAGATCCAATCGTTATTTCTATTTAGGGAAAACAAATTATGAGCAAATCTCTGCTCGCGAAAGGTAGCAAAGTTAAAATGATTGCACACTCATTGCAGTTGTATTAAATCAAATGAGTGATCCTAGGGGATGCTGAAGTGCTTTGTACTAAGCAGTGCTTCTATTTGTGTGTATTAAACTGTCTGAACTTGCAGAAGGGAAAAAAATAATATCTATGCTTGTTCTTTGTGAACCTCTTCCATTTGGAAAAAAAAATTCAGCTTGATCCTATCAATGACAGCCCCATCAGTCTGGAAGCCCACCTGCTGACCAATGTGCCATGGATGCCGGTGCATTGCCCCCAAAATCCTGTGCTGATGTAGCTTGGATGGCACTTATACACCAATGCAACAGTGCCAGCAGCCAAAATAGGGAGGCGATTGGGGTGTGACATGGGAGGGATGAGGTGGTGGCAATGGACACCATATCCTAATCCCCCTTCAGATGATACGCCCCAGCACCAACAATAGAGCTGGCATTGGTAGGAGAAACGCCATAAACTACCCCTGA
This sequence comes from Lerista edwardsae, assembly GCA_029204185.1. Taxonomy (NCBI): domain Eukaryota; kingdom Metazoa; phylum Chordata; class Lepidosauria; order Squamata; family Scincidae; genus Lerista; species Lerista edwardsae. The sequence continues at coordinate 6,088,776 of JAJKFI010000045.1, forward strand.
AGAAAAATTGGCATCCTTGTATGTAATGGAACAGGTTGAAGACTCCCGCCGAGGAAATAGGGAATTGTCTCAGTAGTGGTCCCTTGTCCATGAGAGCCAGGAATTACAGGGTTAACCCCAGAGCCTTTGCATGGAGCTAGTTCACAGCAGCAGCCAATTGGAGAGAACAAGGGCCCTGGGGATAAAAGTAGCTCCTGGGAAGAGCACTAATGTGTGTGTAGAGGGGGGGGGGAGAGGATTGTTTAGAGAGAAGAGTGGAAGGAGGGAGTTTGAGAAGTGTGATTGAGAGTGTGACTGTTTGACTGATAGTATCAGTATCAAGGATACTGGAGGCTGCTGGGACTGTGATTATGATTGGAACTAAAGTTGCTATTGGAGACTGGGGAATTATTGTGTTGCTGCCATGCCCATTGAGCCACCAACTGGAGGAGGAAGGAGGGCTGGTGTGGCTGAGCAAGCAAATTGACTGCCTTTTGCCTTTGTTTGGTGGTGGGGTTTAGTGGTGCTTTGTATAACTAAGGTGGTTTTTGATGATAAAAGGGAAGCTAATTAGGAACAGAGAGTCATTTCTTGGTTTGTTTTGCTATGTAAACTACTTTGTAAACTACTTTTGGGTTGAAAAGCAATATATCAATGTTTATTAATAACAATAATAAAGAATGAGGATGGGAAAAACATCAGAATTTGCACCTCCCACCACCCCTCTGTTCCACCCACTATCCTATGACAAAGCATAGGTTGCAAACTACATTTGTCAGCCAATCACAGAACACCTATTCCAGGGAACTTTTTTCCCATGCCAGGGAGGCTACAACTCAGATTATCAAACATGTCGTCCCTCAAAGGTGTTCCTCAAGAACCTCAAGAAAGCAACATGTCGTCCCTCAAGAAAGCAAGCATCTTGTTGTCTCATGCGCTCCCTGGGGCACCTGGTGGGCCATTGTGAGATACAGGAAGCTGGACTAGATGGGCCTTTGGCCTGATCCAGCAGGACTCTTCTTATGTGAACTTTGGTGCTAGAGCAATGGTGTTTTGGTTGTGCTTACAGAAGGAAAGATAGTGATCAAGGAAGAAATGCTGGAAAGAAAAAGAACAGTTTGATGTCTTGGATACTGGCTGGCACTGTGGGTCTTAGATATTGAAGGTGCTTGATGCTTTAGGAGCAGCAGGGGCTAATGTGGGGCATTCCTAAGGGCCCCCCCAACTCTCTGCAGGGCCCCCCACTCACGAAGAAGAGCACTTGTGGTGCCATGCACAAAGCGTGACATCTGGAAATAGTTGACGACATGAAGAAATCACCGCCAACTGCTTCCAGGAGGCCCATTTTTGGCCATTCAAGAGGCAGGGGCAGGTGGGAGGGCCCAAGGTCAAGCTGCTCTGCTCAACCCACTGACTTACAGCCCATAGAGAGATGGCAGCTGTGCTGGTGCTGGACCCAGTGTGATGACATTGGCTTAAGGTTGGCCATGCTTGATGCGGCTCCCATGGTTCCATGAATGACAGTAACACAATCACAAAGTAATCACAAAGCAGATGGACACATGATGAATATAAAGGGCTTGAGAGCCAGATCTTTATACCTTCAATTTTCATTGGAACATATATGGGGTTTTGTGGGGTGAGTTCATCAAGGATCTTTCTTGTGTCTTGATGGCCCTTGATTTGCCATCTCTGTTTGGTACCCTGCCAATTCTAGAATTGCTCTGGAAGCCAAGGTCTCAATTACTGTATAGCTCTTAATTAGATTTAGCCATGGTGAGAACAACTAGGCTGGGGGACTCTTCTTTTTGGTCACTAATGATTTTACCTATTTCAAGCCAGGAAGCTTGCATGATGTGTTTTTGGTTTACAGCAGGGGTGGCCCACCTTCAACTTTAGGGCTCCATGACCTTTCACAATGATGAAATCTCTTCCTCTGCACAGTTGTTAAAGGTCCAGGAGCCCTAAAGTTGAGAGGTTGGCCACTCCTGGTTTACAAGTTCAAATTTTCAATGCAAGCAGGGTGGGGCTGGTCACAATTTTTTTCCCAAAAGACACAAGAAAAAGAAGGCTTCTCACAAGCCATCCAGCAAGAGTGGCGGTGAGATGGGGTGATTGCTCTGATGGACCAAAGTTGTGGAATTCCATGAGGTCTGAGGCTTCTTGCCATCTACCCAATTCAAATGCCATGAAACTGTTCTGGTCATGCTATCCTGGCCTGCTCCCAGGTCTACTCACATGCACAATCAAACATGTCAGCACAAAATAAGTAAATAAAAACTTATCAGGCAACATTTTCTCCATTGCATTTAAAAACAAACGTCTCACCATTTTATTGTATGGCCAGGAGGCAACATGCATTAACCAGAGATAAAGACAGAGCCCAGAATCAATCCAGCACATAACTATAAAGAATGAGTAAGATTGTCACAAGGAGAGTAGGCTCTCTTTTTTTTCACCTTCCTTCTGTCTCTGACACATTTTTAATCTCTGAAAAGAGCTGAAAAAATAAAATAGCACTGATAAAGAGCTGTAAAGCTCAAAATGTTATCAGGTCACTTCTGAGAATAAAACCAGTCTTCCACAGTTTATTTGGATATTGTTCTCTTGGTTTTTTTCCTCCCAGTTGAACAAGATGTGATGATGACAACTTTTGCACCAGGCAGGCAAGTCACCACGAGGTCCATATGTCCATCACAGAACTTAGGTTCTGATCCTAGAATTGGCTCCTACAAGAAGTCCCCAACCCTCCTTCCCCAGAGGGGAAGTGCAAGTGGATTCCAGTGCATCATGTAAAGAAGTGCATCGCATAAAGAATAGTGGATATCCTAGTATCCACTAGGATACTGTTTCCCTCTTTTCCAGAATGACCTCTTCCATCCCTGGGACTTCCTTTCCTGGCAGCTGAGGAGTTAAGTATGAGGGTGGGACAACACCTTGATGTTGCTGGAAGTCTCCTTGTGGTCCCTCTCTGTCTTCCTCTACTTCTCCACCAGGGCTTCAACTAAGCAAACCATTCCCTGAGAGTCCAAAGCTCTGTATTCATTGGTAATTCAGTGGGTTGTCACATCTCTTAGCATTATAGCACTACTGTGGGTTTGATTTTTTTTTTTTTTTTACTAAGAGCACCTGGGTTCAATGCTGTCTTGGGAGGAGGGGTTTTCCTTCACAGTGCCCCTCTGCCTGGTCTCTGTAGCCTGGGATGGAGGCAGTAGATACAAACTATCAAGTCTTTCCCCCTGATTGGCTGCTGATCATATAAAGGGAAAGTGGGAAGCAAGAACTTACCCCTAAGCCCCACAGTCTGGGAGTCCCTAAGCCTTGGTCAGTCTGGGAGTCCCTTTCCCTGACAGTTCTGTTATCAACATTTCAGAGGGAGCCTCACCACTCACTGTGCTCGGCACGGGCTGTGTACTATGTACAGGTTTACTAGGGGCAAGACATAGCATCCCCTGCGTATTTAACTTCTAGATACCCAGGGAAAGGACTAGAAGCCTGAAGAACAATAACAGTATCAAGTCACATGTTCAAAATTATAATAAAGTACTCCTTAAAAGGAAAAATAGGGAGTGTCCCTGCTAAATGAAGGCAGTTGGAGCATATGATGATAGTCCGTTTTGTAGTCCAGCTTCTAGCACAGAAGGTTCCCCAGCCTGAATGCTGAAGGTCTAGACTGGTTCAGGTAAGAAAGCGGAACACTAGGGATGCCAGTCTGGAGAAAGGGTGGAGAAAGTGATGGGCAGCACAATCCTGCCCCTTGCGTAGCGTTGACGCAACGTTGGCGCAACATCACTATCACCAATGCGGGAGCGCCAAGTGGCACCCCTGTGATGGCGCTAGAGCTGTCAGGCCTACCTATGAGTAGCGTCAGCCTGACAATGCCGACAGCAAGCCTCTCCCATGATGGCCAAAGCCGGCTAGTGCGAGGGAGGCTCCGTGCTGAGACGGCACGGGGATTGGCGGGGGGAGGGAGGTTGGGGGCAGGATGTGGGTGGGCTTGGGAGGCAGCCATAATTCCTAATTCCTTGGTTGCAGGAATCAGCTAATTCCTTGGTTGCAGGCTTCTAGTTTAATGAGTGATGGAAACACTCCTTTCTTCCCCCCCTCCAAAATTTTGCCTTTGCTGTTAGACAAAGAAATAAACAATGAGCAGTTAATTTGGGCTTGAAAGCCTGGGAGAAAATAGTATAGCATGTTTGCTGCAAATGACAATTTCACATCAATTTCATCTTTCTCTTTGGCTGTAACAAGGCAGAATATTTTTAGTAATAGAGCGACTGGCTACAAAAGAAAAATCTCACTGTAGAAAACCCATTTGATTGGGAGGCTGTGTGGCCCTGATTTGGGCCGTGCAGTCTCCTTGGATCTGCACCTGCTATTTAGCAGATGCAGATCCAAGGAGCGCATAGGGGAGGTGGGAGCCCCCCCCCCCACACACACACGGTAAGGCTCCAACCTCTCCAAAGCAGCATCGGATACGGCACTGGCCTGTTGGCCTCGCCAGTCCAGCACTGCTTAGGATTGCGCCCTGAGAGTAGGAACTGGGCTAAAATTCAGGAACCGGAGGAAACAAGAGATGGAGGCATGGAGATGAGGAAAAGAAAAGACAAGGAGAATGTACTACTGAGACACAACTTAATGTATGAACTCAGGATGTGCATTGCTGGAAGGGAAGCAGCTGAGACGCAAGGAAGGTGTAGAGGGCAGGGCTGCTCACCAGGGAGCCATGGGGTCATAGGGTTACTATGTGAACACATTAACCTCCGACAGAGCTGTTGCACCTTTAAGATTTCTATAGAAGAGGAATTCTGCTCATGATAATGGCTTCTTCATCATTGTGACATGATGATCTTTAAGGGGGTAGCAAGGCCTACAGAGGGCAGGAGTTGTACTCAAGCATTGATTTGCATTAATCAGCTAATTCCTTGGTTGCAGGCTTCTAGTTTAATGAGTGATGGAAACACTCCTTTCTTCCCCCCTCCAAAATTTTGCCTTTGCTGTTAGACAAAGAAATAAACAATGAGCAGTTAATTTGGGCTTGAAAGCCTGGGAGAAAATAGTATAGCATGTTTGCTGCAAATGACAATTTCACATCAATTTCATCTTTCTCTTTGGCTGTAACAAGGCAGAATATTTTTAGTAATAGAGCGACTGGCTACAAAAGAAAAATCTCACTGTAGAAAACCCATTTGATTTAAGTAGCAAACCCTCTTCTGCACCAAGTATTTTAGAGACATTTTAAACAGACCGTGTTTCAAATTCTTTGATGAAAGGTATGTTGGAAAGCAGACCGTGAACAAATTCAGTGTAACTATTTCTTACCCTCAAATTATAACTGGGCTGACAAGCTTGCCTTGAATAGTGAACATTTATGGCAGGAAACAGAAGAGCAATATTCTTTCACCTAAACCTCTCGGTATGGTGCATTGCAGTGTGCATTCTTGCTTTCAGACAAAATCATAACTAACATATATATTATTTTCTGTAATTTAGCCCACTTTTATCCCCATATGGGAGAAATTACATATAAACTATATTATATAATATATACCAGTAATCATAATATTATATATATGGAGAGTGATTAAAGATGAGGTAGAGAGTAAATGATGGAGGTCTTATTAATTCAGACAGGAGCCAGAAGTACTGATAATTATTGCCTCATTATGAACGTTTTCTCAGCATATTGGCTACAAGTGAGGGAAGCAAATCAAAGGTCATTTTTGAAACAACACACTGGGAACTGGAAATGATCTGAGGAGCTGTCAGCTCTAGAATTATCCTGAGGCTATACAATCGCACCATAATTACAGATGCTAACAGTCTTTCTAAGACTAGCAGCCTTTCTATTTGGAGCCTGGACCAAATGGCTCTTAAGGATGGCAGTGAACAGACCCATCTTAGGCATGTTGCCACCGAGTTCAACGGGACTTTGTAACAGATAAATGGATCACGGACTACAACCTCTGTAGTTTGGACCGTGTCAATGCAAATCCTGAATTTCATACCTGTTAAAATCAGCCCATGGTATAGAAAGGTCTTTAGAGATATGTATTCTTTTATGTTTGAATTCCAAGTGGTATGATGCCTAAAAATAAGCTTATTTTTTAATCTCTGTATCTGAATCTTCTTTGCCTGTGCTTAAATGCATTGCTATGTTAGTCTCCTGTTAATCCAAAATGTCTGATATTTTAGATTAATAGGAAAACCTGAAGCAGCTCCAAATGACCTAGAAAGCTAATGGGAAAGTGCAATGTTCTATTTGAAGTAGTAGCAACTGATTACTACTGTTTTGGTAATTTTCACCATTTGGCAACAAGCAGCTATTGTTATTGTTATTGTTATTGTTATTGTTATTGTTATTGTTATTTATTTATTTATTTATTATACTGCTTTTCAACATGAGTAGTTTACTTCAAAGTGCTTTACTTAGTAAAAAAAATCACATTGTTGCCTTTCCCTAAGAGCTCACAGTCTAAACAAATAGAAAATACAGAACTGATATCAGCAACAGCCTTTGGCAAAGACACCATGCTGGGATAAGGATGGATAGTTTTTCTCTCCCTACTAAATACGGGGACACCACTGTAAAAAGGTGCATTTTTGCCCAGTTATCAGGAATAGTTCCCCACATCTCACAACAGACAAGCATGCAAATGTTTCTCATGAAAAAAGTCAACTTTGCTGCATACCTCTGCAACAGAAGGTATGTCACAGGTGGGGTTTCTTTGCACAATTAAAGAATTAACTGCATACCTAGGATGTTTTATGTCTACACTTAAACGCTTTAGTATGGATGTGGCAAGCATGTTTGCCAGAGACCTGTGCTATGTACACAAGCAAACCACAACTGACGTGTCTCCTGGCCAGTGAACACGTGGTTGCAATCAGGTTTGCCCCTGTGTAATGTGTACCTCCTATCAAGCGTAAAGAAGCACAATGACCTCTAAAGTTTTGAAACCACGCAAGGCCTGCCAATATTTTAACAGTTTCGCAAATGTGTGGATGGTCCTGGAAATAGGACAAACCTGCTAATACATAAAGCCTCCCTCTGGACACCTCTGTGTGAACAATGGGGGCGTTAGAGGAAAAAAACAACACAGAAAAACTTTTTTAAAAACACAGAAAATACACCTTCTCATGCCACCAGACATATGGGCAAATTAACAGAGTGCCTTGACCACAGGATTATGTGATTGGGAACAGAAATTGGCGAACTTTGTTGTATGTCTACAGAGACGAGGTGATCCAAAGCTACAAGGAGTGAAATTTCCTTTTACAGTATTAGAACAACTACTATATGGTGAAAAATGCAACAACAACAACAACAACAACAACAACAACAACAACAAGTTTCTGTATTAATTTCACATGTTTTAAATTAAGTTATATTTTGTTCAATTATTTTCATTCATTTACAGCCCAATCCGAACCTGTGCTGGAACAGGGAGGCCAGCTTGCCTGCCCTGTATCCAGTGTGGGGTTGGGGCTGCATGTGGCATGACTCTGAATAAGGAGAATGCTGCAGCTGTCCCAATAGGGCTACTTGGAGCTGCGCCAGCAACATTGCTGGCTTCAAGCGGCCCATGAAAGGCCAACTAGGATGGGGGTTAGGATCTGGCCCTATGTCAACCAGGCCTGACCCATCCCCCAGGCTATCCCCATGGTCCGCATTCCCCCTGCCCTATTCTGCCATCCTCAACTCCTTGCCCCTGGCCTCCCTAGGCTGGTGCTTCCCTTACCAGCAGAAGTCCTTGGGCCAGCATGGAGAAGATAGCGCATGTCCATCTGTGTGCTGTCCTTCTTGACTTGAAAGGAAGCGCAAACATGCTTTATGGTGTATTTGCAACACTCCTGGGCCAGCACAAGGGAGTTGTGCCAGCCCAAAGAGTGCATAGAATTGCGCTTTTAATTATGAATTTATTGTTGTTGTTCAGTCGCTAAGTCGTGTCCGACTCTTCGCGACCCCATGGACCACAGCACGCCAGGCCTCCCTGTCCTCCACTAGCTTCCTGAGTTCGCCCAATTTCATATTCATTGCTTCGGTGACACTATCTAACCATCTCATCCTCTGTCGCCCCCTTCTCCTTTTGCCTTCAATCTTTCCCAGCATGAGGGTCTTTTCTAAAGAGTCCTCTCTTCTCATCAGGTGGCCAAAGTATTTGAGCTTCAGCTTCAGGATTTGTCCTTCCAGGGAGCAATCAGGCTTGACTTCCTGTAGGATTGACCGATTGGATCTCCTTGCAGTCCAGGGGACTCTCATACAAGTTTGCAAAATGTCACTGCTCATATTTGATTTCATCCCATTTTTTTCTCTTTTCGTTCTTTTCGCTGTCCTTCACCTGCGGCTGTGCTAGGGAGCAAAATGGCTCCTTGTGATGACTTAGTTTAACCAGAAGCTGTTCGAGCCAGACTCTGCTTTTCCAATATTCAGAGGGAAGCCAAGGAGGAATTCAACTATAACCTATGTTTCAAAGATTATTGGTACACAGAGGAGGCATTAAGCAAGAGAGCACTTATACTGTATATAAAGATAATGCAGTAGGTGAAAGCAAGCATATGTATTGGAAAAGGCAGGAGATACCCCGAGGAGATAGGGAATGGTATCAGCAGTGGCCCCTTGTCCCAGATTACCCAGGAAATATGGTGTTAATCCCAGATCTTCTGTAAGCCTCAGGAGCACAGCTGCAGTCTAGGTAGGCTGATGAGGCCCCTGGCTAGGAAAGGTGATTAGCACAGGTGCAGATGGGTGTGGCTGATGGTAGAGCCTACCCAGTAACATACACCGATTTGCCTGCCTCAATATAAAGTTGGAGGCAGGAGCTGCAGGAAGGGAGCACTGGGTAGGTGCTGGATGGATGGATTGGAACTGGCCAATGGATGGAGTGTTACAGGACTGGATAAGGGAAGGTAAGAAGGCTGTGGGAAGTTGTATGGTTGCCACACCCCTGGAGCCACTGAGTGGAAGCTGACTGCCTATTGTTTTGTGGTGGGGTTTTGTAATGCCAAGTTAGGGTATCTTGAGCTATGCCAGTGATGAGGGCAGTCTGGAGGAGGCTGGCCAGCTGGTGAATCCAAGCAAGGCTGCTGGAAGAGAGGAGGCCCAGTGCGTGAAGGAACCCCCTCCCTCTTGCCTATCTCTGAGGCTGCTCTGGAGGGGAAATTAGTTAGCCTAGTGTGGGCATCAGGGCCCTTGGGGAGGCCCAGCAGGGAGTTTCTGGCAGAATAGCATATGTATGGAGTAGGAATTGGGAACTAAAACTTATAACAGCATCGCTTCACCTTGTTGGGGATTTCTGAAAAAATATCAGGCAGACTACATTGAGATAAGTCCTGGGGTACACCTCAACCTCTGATGAAATCCAAAGGGAGTTGGAATTTCTGAGGGTTATATATCTACTGTCAGAGTAGCTTCTAGAAACTGCTAGAAGCTGAATGTCTAATGCAAAAAAGTAGCAGTCTTTTTCACGCAGAAAGGCCTTCCTCCACGTGGGCCTCACAATGATAATATGCAATGATAAACTGGTGCTGCGGCCAGCTCTGTGCTTCTAAGAAACAACATCTGTGGGAAAACAGCAGCTCCGGGCATTCCTAAATGAGCAGGCAGACAGGGCAACTTGTGAAAATGCATTGACTCCTTGTGATCACAGAGGTTGTCCAATGTACACTGTATTTTCTGACAATGCCTAGGGCAGTGATGGCGAACATTTTGGGCTCAATGTGTCAAAACTTAGGAAAATGTTTAACTTGGCTTTGCTGGCGTGTCAACTCCCTTCCCAAATAAAAGAGGAACAAATATTTATATTCATTTATTTAAACAAAAAAAATACAGTCCTATCATGTGTGGTGGTATGTATTTCATAAAGAAACATTTAATAATTAGAAAAATGAAAAATTAGTAAAACAAATTCAGTTTTTGTCATGGTGAAGACAGGTGTGTCACCCCAAACGTTGTGGTGTGTCACCTATGACACGTGTGTCATAAGTTCGCCATCGCTGGCCTAGGGTGTAGCATCAGTCCAGAGCATTATACTGTAGGGGAAAGAGTGACTGTATAGTAGACTATCAGTCGGAAGGAATATCATTAAGCATTCACTTCAGGAATTTCAAGCCACACTACACAAAGCGTGACTAACAATTGCATTGGAAGTTCACCTATCTGGGAAGCAGCAAGAAAGAAAGAAGCAAGCTGCTTTCATGCTGCTTACCAACCTAGGGTGGGCACAGCAAGGTCAGTGATGGCAGGAACAAGCTCTTGTGCTTCCACCATCCCTCCCACACCTGGTCACAGCAGAGCCTTCTCAACCCGCTGAGAAGCTTTGGTCGGTATATCAAAAATGCATAGCTTGTTTTCAGCTTTCCTGTGATGCCACCAGGAGCTGAAACCTCAAACTTTTGGAGCCGTCCCAGCAATCCTTAATCTTTAGTTGCTTTCTGCCACATCTTTGATTTGCACTAATGAGCACGTTTCCACCTGGTTTGAGTGGAATAAAAAACCACAGTTCAAAAGCCTAGATAAAGAGGAAAGAAAAAAACTGTATAGCCACAGCCAGCTGCAAAACAGCTCTTGTGAACCTTTTTATATATAGATAGATAAAAAGAGGAGAGTATAAACACTCCTGTCATCCTAATATACCATAAACAGAGACATGGCTGTGAAAGAAACGCTGTTTTGTGTTCTCTTTTTTAAGGACAAAAAGGGGATACAGGGAAAAAAGATCACAGGATCCACTGTTGCAGGGGCTTGAAAGGGCTCAGGGAGAGGCCGGCAATAGTTATTTTTGTAAATTGACCTGATGACAGTGATACAGTTTTGGATGATAACGCAACACAATTATCCAGGTAAAAAAAATTAGCAGGAGTCCTGAAAGCAACCTGCTTACTCTTCCTAGGTTTCTTAATTAAAGGTGATATTGTTCAGAGTCTGGGAGGTGATATTTCTTATGGATTGCCAAATGAGAGTTCCTATATTTGTTTCTAAGGATGTTTCAAGAGAGGGACGAATTTTGTTCTTTTCTGCAGAGCTTCATAAATGTCAGAAGGCTATTTGAGACATTTTTTTTTTCATATGTGACCCCCGTTCTTTCAACCTGAAGATGTATTTTTCAAACCTGTTGAGCTTGAACCCATTTCTAATCTTCCTTATTCTACCTTCTGCCCCAAATAGTTCAGGGGAAGAACCTACTGTATCTCCCATGCTGTGGGTCCCATCTGTCATCCTGTACTACAAATTGGGCAGTGTATGGATACAATGCTGGTCTAGATGCACCTTTGGCCTGATCCAGTGGGGTTTTTCTTATGTTCTTATATGCTTTACTAATTGTAATGCCTTGAGCTCCTGCAAAGGTGGAAATATAAATGCTTTAAATAATTTTCCCAAGGTGTCCAGATATCAAAATAATGAAAGTACAGAAGATTAATAACTGAATTGAACCTAAGGGATAACCAGCCTCCCTTTCTTTGTAAGTTAGCAGTCAACAACAAAACAATGGTACAGGTACAGTATGTGCCACATAGCAACATTCCAGCCAATGACCGACCACATATATGGCAACAGTCTAACTGGCACTTACAAGGCCAGAAGGCTCACAGGAAGCTATTTGGCTAAAAGGCAAAGTGGCGCTTAGTGAACTTTCTGTTTGTACTTTTGTCAGATAGCTTTATTCCTGCCTTCTGACCCTGCAAGTCATTCTGGGATGTTATGGCTCTGCCACAAGGCATTCTGGGGTGCTACTGGCTTCCCTTTGAGGGAGCTTGGACAATGGTGAATGCATGTAACAGTGGAGTTCACAGGATGTGTCACCATCACTAAGTGATGCATATCTGTAGTATAAATATATACAATATGTAAATATATACAATTTATAACTACAGAGCAACAGATAATTCAATTTCCCTGAATCACCAGCCTAAGTGGGTAGAAAGGATTTTGCCTTGCATTGTGGCCTTCTGTCAACTTCCTACAAAACAACATTATCCACAGATGCTCAACAAGGAAAACTAAATCTAATGTGGCTGAAGTTGGGCCTAGGGCAACACCCCACCCCCACCCCAGCTCCAACCATCTGTTCTGCAGGCAAATGTGTAGAAATGTGAGGAAATGTGTGAGGTTTTGTGGGTTGGGCATCATTCCAACACTAGTATTAGAAGAGAAATAGGGGGAGAAATGTTCCAACTCCCTTGAAAATCAAGCACAGGGAAATAATACTGAAGCCATCCCAGTTAGCTTGGGAGCAAGTCAAAATCCAGTGGAGATAATTGTAAATCCTGCATGAGGAGTATTCAATATACCCATGTCTTAGCTGGTAGCAAGCAAGGTGCTAAGGGGAAAAAAATCCACCTCATCCTCCATCCTTTTTTCTACCTGGTTCTACCCATCATTGAGTAAAAAGGTTAAAGGTTTCCCCATGACCGAAAGGTCTAGTTGTGATTGACTATAGGGGGTGGTGCTCATCTCCATTTCTAAGCCGAAGAGCTGGCATTTGTCCAAGGACAAGCTTCTGTGGTCATGTGGCCGGCATGACTATACGCTGAGGCGCATGGAATGCCATTACCTTCCCACCGAAGTGGTCCCTATTTATCTACTTGCATTTTTAGGAGCTTTCAAACTGCTAGGTTGGCAGGAGCTGGGACAGCACGGGAGCTCGCTCCATTGTGCGGTCTTGAACTGCCAGCCTTCCAGTCAACAAGCTTGCAGCTCAACAGTTTAACCCACTGTGCCACATTGAGTACACCCCCACAATTTGATAATCATTGGTTCAAAGTCACACATACTGTATATTACATCAAACATATACTGTATAATATATAATAGCAGGCATATGCAGAACCCCCCCCCCCAATTCACTGGTTTTCCTTGAAAATTCTTATGTTTTTCCTTTGGATGAAATCTGCAATCGGCTTCAATTTTTACTTTCTTGAAATGTTGGCACCAACCCTGGCTTATGTCAAACAGCAAAGGACATTCTAACCCACTGGTCCTGTGAACTGAGTTAAGCTGTATCAGTATAAATGACCGTTGGCGCCTTCCCGCGCTAACGTGGGTTGGCCTCGCCTCCCTGGCGCCAGACAATTGGGGGAGCTGCAGCAATTGGCTGCTGAGCGCTCCGAGGGGGCGGTCCCTGCCCCATGCTCGGAGCGCTCCTCCTGCTTCGCCCCATTGTGGCTCTGGACGGCGGCCCACCCACCCGCCCGGAACTAGTCTGAGATTAGCTGGTCGCCACTAGGGGGCCGGGTAGGAATTTTTGGCCCCCACCTAAATTGGCCCATGGTGGTAGTTTTTTCGCCTACCCCAGACTGGTTCGGGCTTTGTGGCAGGGTGGTGTTTAGGTAGCTAGATTCGCAGGCAGGAAAGGTGCGGGGTATGTAAGACAGGAAAGCTCTCGGTGTCCAGCCTGGGACTGCAAGGTGGGGGGTAGATGCGGGACAACTCTGATGATGCTCAACCGGCTCTTAGAGTTGCTTGCGTAGACCCGCCCACCGGCGGGCAGGTCTGGGGGGGGTCGCCCTCAGCTCTGCTCTCCAGCTGACTGGGTCCCCCTAACGGGGGGGCAATGAGGACAGGTAGGATCAGCCGGTGGCTGCTCCTCCTCGAGTTGTTGGGTCGCCCAATGAGAATCGAGAAGTGGCAGAAGGCCAGGTTCGTCTCCCTTTCTGAGTTAGTGAACCCCGCACCTGATTAGGAATCAAGTTAGACAGTCAGTAGTAGTTTCCTGTTGCAAGTCAATTTATCATTTGTCATTTTCAATAAATGGCCAGTTATAATTCCAACCCGGTTGTCTGTCATCATTGGGTGTGCGGGGGTAAATAGTAGCAAGCAAGCACTTGGGCAGAAGAAAGAGCATCAACAACAAACCAGACCATAGCCAATGAATCTGCTTGTTCAAATAAATACCCCATTCTACATCCATTACCAGGTTGATTTATTTGTTACACATTCCCTAGTTTCTCATAATTCAAAAATGAGCCTGAATCATCTGAATGCCAGATGCAAGGGAGTGACAACAGAATGCAGGTATCTTTTTGTCCTGTGCGCTCCCTGAGGCATCTTGTGGGTGGCCATTGTGAGATACAGGAAACTGAATTAGATGGGTCCTTGGCCTAATTCAGTGGGGCTCTTACGTTCGTATGACACGAAGTGGTTAATAATAATAAGTTATTAAAGCCTCAGCTTTTGGCAGTTTGTAAAAGACCGAAACAAATCAGTAGCACGGGAAGAACAGAAATAAAACAGAAGGCAGGGGAACTCAAAGGACAAGAACTGCAACAACTCAGCATCCATTATGAACACCTGACGCTGCTTTATTCTGAGTCAGATTATTGGAGCATCTAGTAATCTCTACTCTAACTGGAAATAGCTCTCCCACTGTCTCTACCTACCTAAACTCCCTTTAAGCATGGATGTCCTTAAGAACTGCGGGGCCCAACGCAAAGCATTTTTGTGGGGAGCCCTACCCCTGTCCCACCTCCCCTACTCACCAGAATGAGTGGCAGTGGCAAGGCATCCAGCACCCAGGGGCTGCAGAATACCCAGGAAGTGCAATAGGGTGGTATAGGGATATTTTAACTCTTAGCCTCATTGCAGTTCTGAAAGTTCATGGAAATATTACTTCCATGCAATATTTACAATGAAGAAAAACCCCCTATTGACTTCCAATTGAAACTTTTAACCCTTAGAGTACGTGTGAGGTAGGAACAGTGGTGGAGGCTCAGAGCTAAGTCCCTCCCCCACCCAGTTCTGAGACGTTTCATGACACGCTTGCACTAGTTTAGAGGGGGGGGAATGGTTGGATTCACACACAAACATTGAAGTTTGTCCCTGTGCAAATAGCTGTGGTAGAACCTGGTGCCTTCTTCATTCAAAGCATGTCTCCTACTGAGCATTAGTCTTTTCCAGTCTGTACTTTCCTCCACAGAGCTCTGATGGGTGACTGTATTCTCACAACAACCTATGTGATAGTTAAAATTGCCAAAAATTTGGAATGCTTTTTCCGCAGACAAAAATTGTCTTCTACTCCCAGAAGCCTTCTGCTAATACAATGGCTTGTTTTTTTTACCACACATCAGAGCCTTAACTATGAAAACCGAAACAAAATCCAAAGGTCACATTCTTAGAGCACCCTCTTGCATGAGAAGTGCTATAGAGCCTGTCTTTGTCAGCCCCAGACATGCGCCTCTGTAGTACAGTGGCAATGGCTATTTTCCCTTTACCCATGCACTCCCAATAAAGACAGCAGACTGTTGCTTGGATATAACTTGGGCCACTTTATTGAAATTAATATACACAGGATTTGCAAACAAGGACCAACTAACGCTTATGTCAGAAAAAAGTGGGGAGGGGTTACCTCCCCCCTTTTTAGGTGCAGGGTACTGACTGGGGTGTCGGTCCTATTGACCCCACTCCTAATCTCATTGGACGAACCATACAACTCGAGTCTATTCAGTCATTACACTGGATGGGCTGTCTTCGTTGCCCCCGAAGGGCCAGCTAGCCACCTTGGCTGGCCAGTTGATGGGGTTCTCCAAGCTGCTCTTTGAGCCGGGTAGGCCACATCAGAGCGGCCGAGATTCCCCTTGCCACCCTGGCTACCCCGGCATGGACAATGTGAGCTGTCTGGTTTTACCCTGCATCTCTCATGCATTGCGTTTGTCCTTCTTCCTCCCATCCTCAGAAAACACTTCTCAATCCTTGCTGCAAATCCCATAAAAAGATGTCATTGCCAGATGGTGAAAGGTGTACTCCATCACCACGGTAAAGGGCAGGCTGCGAAAACACAATGCCTGGGTGCCTAATTACTGCACCTCCCATTCGAACCACCACCCTGCTCAGGTAATCATTGACCCATCTCTGTGCTACATCAATTCTGCGAACATTCCAAACCCAGTGCCATACACGCCGTGGCAACAGATTGGACCACAGGATAAGGACTCCTGGGAACCACTGCATCAATGTTGCGAAGTCCCTGCATGCCTGTACCCGCAGCAAGATCATAGTTCGCTGCCCCAGGTCATTTTCGCCTAAGTGGATCAATATTACCTGAGGAAGTGGGTTTCCGGTGATATGCTCATGGATAGCAGGGAACAACTGGCACCAATGCATACCCCTGTGTGCAGCCCAGGATATCTGTGCAAGAGCGCCCAAACCCAGTTGGGAGCCAAAACTAGATGACAAGGCCCTTTTCCTGGCCTCAAAAACGATAGAGTGGCCGCAGATGAGAATCCGCAGAGGACGAGACCAGTTTGGACCTGCCAAAAAAAAAAGAACAAGGTAAGTGTGCAACCGGCACATGAACATGCTAACAACAAGCAATTCTTAGGTCCCCACTGGGACTGAATTCAACCAGGGCACACTGACCCTCCAAAAGGCCTCAGCCCACAGGCAACCCCTCAGGGAAGCCAACTGCAGGTCTTCCCTGCTGCCATGTGGCAAACTCCAAGGCACACTGGCCTTCCGACTCCCTGAGCTATTAGCGTACATAGTACTTAAAAGCTCCAGATCTCCAATGGCCAATCCGCTTAATGGCTGAGACAGGGAGACCAAGGTTCGCTGCTGTGGAGGCACCCCAATTCTAAAGGAGTGCAGACCAAACATGCCTGCAGGTAAACCGAGCTGCTTGACTGCTCTCTTAAATATGGCCGTAAACTGATGCAGCGTAAGCGGAGCAGAATCCGCATGCCTAAACAGGGGGCCTTCACCCGCTGGTGCCAGCCAGCAGTACCTTTCAATGGTGCGGACAGGGCATATGGAAGTATCCTGTGCCCGCTTGTCCCTTGCTGGGGACCCATAAAATACTCCAGTGGGGGAGGTGAAGGAGCTCCCTGGTGGGGCTGTGCACTCTGCACCCTGCTTATGCCACTGCGGTGGGGGTGGGGCAGTCATGGACAACTCTTCAAGGTAAAGGAACATTTGTTCCCTTCCTGGGGGCTGCATTGTGGCTGCATCAGCTCTGGAAAGTTGGATAGGATTGGGCCCTTCATGACATTAGGATGCTCTTGGTATCATGTAAGAATCATTTTACCAATGAACCATTTTTCCTTCTTTATGAACACCTCAGCCATTTTTTTAAATGGCAAAGCATTAAAATACCATTGTCATTTTAAATTTCAACATGGCTACTGAGGCCAAATTTATAGCCTAGTTTACCAGCTGTGGTTGTCACTGAAATGTCTTTGTTAGGAATATCCACACAGAGGGGAAAAGCATTGGAAGCCTTTTTTTTGCATTCAGAGAGCAATTCAAAGTACTTGGTGGGTGTACCAAGGGAGGGGTAGGGGTGGAGGAGCCTTGGGGAGGGGTGGAGACAGGATCAGGCTCTAGGGCTAGATTCTAAACCCCGTCCCCATGGTCCGATCGGCCATGATCCAGGCCACCTGCTGGTGCAGTTCTGGCAATTTTGCTGGTGCAGTTCTGAGTAGCCCCATTCGGGCCCCTGCACATTACCCATGGGAAGGCAAACGTATTCCCTGTGCCCCAGGTTGTGGCACAGCCAGTCCCCTAAAGATTGCATCTTAAAGATTGGCAAAGACGTTATGACACCGGTGTTTATAGTTGAGCACTCAGTTATCAAATGTACAAAACAGACAGTAAAGAGAAGGTCCAGAATGGAGGTTCTCAAACATTACTTCCTGATGCATCGATAGTGGCATGAGGAACATGTTATCTGTAGATTTTTTTACTGTATCCAGGCCCCACTAAGATGTATCAAGGCTCTGGTTAATAAACACATGTACTACATACTTGTCATGTGCCATATGTAACAGCTACATGTAACATAAAAAAGTTGCATACAGTCTCTGGCAAGGCTCTTCATGGAGGCCTGCAGCAGAATTTATTTTAGTTCAAGAGAAGAGAAGGTGGGGGGAATCTGGAGGCTGGGATGCTCTAAATATACCACAGGGATATGCTTTTTAGCAGCAGTGTGTGAACTTTACTCATACACATCTCCATTTGTTAAAACGTTTTGTGTTTTGCTTGTAATAGTTTTGCGCACTGAATCTAAACAGCTTATTGTACTTAGAATTACGTCTCAGTATCAATGTGACTTGCGTCCAAGAATGTATGCACAGGATTGCAGCCTTCCTATACAGCAGGTGCTTGGATGAAATTAACTTCAAATTTTGCAGTTTCCTGTGTATGCACAGTGTGAGATGCCAGTGTTTGATTCTATTTTGATATTTTTTCTCTCTAAAAAGTTAATCACAGGTCTCTTGTGAGTAGACATTTCCACTGGGAACTAATACATACAGCATTTTGGTGGCTTGTGGAACAATGTGCTGGTTATAAACGTCACTACTGAGTTCTACATTGGAAGCAGACTCCAGTCTTGCTTTTGAAGTTGTTCAGAGCTACAAGGAAATATAATTACTTACATAAAAAGCAAGTGGCCTCTATTTGCAATCCCCCTAAGCATGTGTACATCAAGGAGAGGTCATTTGAAGGGTCTCATTGTATATAGGCATTAATTATGAAGTTTTCTTCTGGGTGGACCTTGGAATTCAAATTCTAAGGCCTTTTAAGTCACTCTCAGTCCTCAGTGGTCTTGCCCCAGGCAGCTTGGGCCTTCTGTGATATCAGAAGATCTGATGTCAATGGCATCAAGAGAGACCAGGAAAGCAGAAAGCTCAGCGCCAAGGAGAAAGCACTAATGAAGGGGCAAAGGATCAAGGAGTGTGGACCAGTGTGGAAAGTTGTAAATATTCTTTAGTACAGTCTTCAAATCTTTTTGTACTGGGACTGGCTTTTTAGAATGGCATTTGTGTTGGGAGTCACCAGAAATGATGCCATTAACCTGGAAGTGATGCTATCGCTGGAAGTGACATCATTAAGCAGGAAGTGCTGTCACTGTGAGGTAATCAAATGACACTCCTGCAGTGCAAAGTGGCATTCTTGGACTGCAGCCACTGCACAACCATGAAGCATCCCTGACAGCAAGATTAGGACAGCTCTGGTTGCTCCTCTGGGTCTCTACATGCTGCAGACTGCAAAAGCACATGGCCCAACAATTTTGGCCAACAAAAGCAACAAGCTTTAAAGCTGTTCCAGCTTCCAAGGTGGCAACACCCATCTAATTGGTGGCATGCTTCCAAAATGGGGGCTCCCAGCTTTCCACAATCCACTTGACATCAGGTTGCAACCCACCAAGTGGTTCCCAAACCACAGAATGGGAACCTGCTTCATATTTGCATTGTAAAATGTTAACTTTCATATACACTGCTTTCGTATATGTATTGTATAATCTTGTCACTATGAGATACTGTGTATAAGCTCCACTTCCTCTCCAAAGACACTGGTTAGGAATTAACTGAGAAACACAAGTATCTAAAGTACATAAGAAGTTGCCTTGAACACTACAATAGTAAAGGCGTTTCAAGTAGTAATTAAGGATTTAAAATGTCCTTTATTTTATGTCCTTTATTAAAATGTCCTTTATTAAGAGAGGGCTAGCCTTCTCTTAATTAGCTCTGGATTATATATTATCCTGGTCATCGTGAGGTCCAGGAACATACATTTCTCTCCAGATATGTTGCAATGTCTAACTTGAGTCCTCAACAAAGATTGAGGAGAAGCCTAGCTCTTGAAATTATTCAGTCCTCAAAATAGGGAAGGGGTTATAAATCATGTGAGACAGAAATTAGCATGGAGTGCCTGATTAATCCATCCATTTGTGTGGGAGAAGGAAGAGGATGTGCTGCGTCCCCATCCAACAAAAAGCTGGGCAATGTATAAACGGGAAATAAGCACAAACTCAAGCACACATTTTCGGGATAGGGCCATTACTCACTGTGCAATCCTATGATGTCTACTCAACTCAATGCAATGGGTTTACTCCCCTGTAAGTGTGTATAGGGTAGTAGCCTTAGTGAGACATCAGTGGTTCCCAAAGACCTCCTCAGATGTTGGGACCACTGTTTTAAGGGGCAGGGCTTGGGGCTTAGGAGGGTGTCCTGATGGCTCCCCAACCCTCCCAAAGACCTCCCCCCCGACCCATCAGGTATCACCGGGTGCCCTGGCTGCTGTGATTCCCCTTAAGGGGGAATGCCCAGTTTGTTTCCCAAAGGTGGGTCACGACCCACAGACTGGGAAATACTGTGATAGAACATGGATAATTGTTGCCAGACTACATAAACCATGGACCAATGGCTGAAGGCTAAAGGCAAATTCCTGTTCATACGAGTGCTTTTTGAGAAGAGACTTTAGCTCAGTATAGTGCTCATTATTGGAATGCAGAATGGCCCAGGCTCAATTCCTGGCATCTCCAGGTAAGGTTGGGAAAGACGCCTGCCTGAAATTCACCTGAAAAACAATCTTCAGTCTGAATATGCACTGCTGAGTTAGATAGTCCAATGACCTGACTCAACCTGCTCAGGAACATATAGGAATGTATCTATGTACATGTACATACACATTATAAAGGGAGAGAGATCTCAGATTATGCTGAGTGGAGAGATCTAGCATATTATGCTTATTAGATGGTTTACCCAGGAGTCCAGGAAATTTTACCTGTCCCAATCTGCTGCTACAAGTTCATATGTTGAGTTGAGCTGAGTTGTGTACTGGTATAGCCAAGTAAAATACCATGGGTGCAATTCTAAACCGAGTTAGGCTGGCATAAACTAAACCAGCAAAGTTTGGCCAGTGGAAGGGCCACTGTTAAGTATATTTGGACCACTCTCGGAGTCAGAGAGGCCAGTACACAGATGTGAACCATCCTCCCTGACTCTGAGAGTAATCTAAATGCACTTTATGGTGGCTCTTGTGCTGGCCAAACTTTGCTGGCTTAGTTTATGCTAGCCTAATTCCAGTTTAGGATTGTGCTCTCAGTCAATGACCAGGAATATCCAGGAAAGAGGGAAATACACGAAAAGGAGGGGGTGCCTTTGTGTGAGTTAGGCTTTATTTCAGCTTAGTTGTTATCTCAGCTTATAGTGATCTTGAATTTTTCAGCATTATGCCAGCTTTATTTCAGCTATACTAAAGGCAATGTGATACTTCATAAGTGAATCAACTTAGTTGTCTCCACATTCCTCAACAGGACACGTGAGATTGGGTTAAAACAGGGCTGGAATTTATTGATCAAATACCAAGGCTTGCAGCAGTTGTAATAAAAACAAAACCCTTCTCCCTTTAGAGTGAGCTCCTTTTCTTGTGGTACAGAAAGCTACTATCTGTTTCCCCATGGGTATCCCATTCTGGCTCCAAGCTGTTGATGGCAATTGCAATTTATTAATTCCAGCTCCTTTAAAGGAGGCTTCGGGACAATCTGGATTGCACTACCTTCCCCAAGCCACCCAGCCTTTGTAACTTTGCAATCCATGCCCACCAATCTCACCTACCTCCCACGCCCAATCTGCCCACCTGCCCCATCTCCAGTTCCACCCCCCCCTGTTCTCCCCCACCCTCTTCTCACCCCTGTCCCGACTTACTTGGTCTGGTGGGCCTCATACTGGGTATGAGTGTTTGTCCAGCTACAAACATTGTCGCAAAGCACTTTATGGTGCTTTTGTGACAGCGCACACTGTGGAACATGTGTTCCGCCAGTGCAGCCCAACTGTAGGATTGGGCTGTGAATCTGGTTCACAAGCTTCGCTTTGGCCTGGCCTTAACCCCATTCTAGGGTCATCCCACAGTTACAGCTGCCGGCTGCCAATTCATTACATAGCATGAGGCAGCTCCCTGGGTAACTTGCATTCAGATTTGTTCTTTCGAAGCAACAGCCCTGCTCCCTTTAGAATCTACCCCCCTTTTCTCTCAGAATTATGTTCTTTGTTATCTATTTGTTATGAAATGTGGCAATCCTGTTATGAAACAGAGTGTTGAATTTGATCGCTTGAGGGTGCGAAACGGAACAAAACTTGTCTTTATCCTGATAATACATCGTGTCATGCAATTATTATGTCAGGAACATTTCATCTTAGATGTGGAGAGTGGGTGGGTAGGATCTGAAATAATAACAGATGAATGCATCACTCTCCTGCCTTCAAAACGTGAAGGACTTCCCCAAGCACCACTGTTGGAATCCCTGTTAAAGTCTACCATAATTGAGTGCCATAGGAGGGGAATGCTGAGAACAAGAGTCCCATGGACTGAATTTCAGCACCATTAATAGTATCTTCATGAGAAAATACATCTCATCTGAAAGACAAATTGACTCTTGAAAATAGAGCTCATCTTACAATATTACACTTGAGAGGCAAATCCATTATGTCTGATGATCAAGTCAAGACATCTGTTTCAACATCAAGTGGCAAAGATTTGGGAATCCCAGGAGTTGAGACAGCATTAAGTAGCTGTTTTTTTGCTTCACAGTTCAGAGGTAATGGCTTCTGCAGTAAAACTAATCATAATAGCATGCTGAATGACAGGTGAATTTAAATGTGATTAAAACTTGTGCTAAAATGCTTAAATAAACAATACTAAAACCCTATCAAGGAAAGACCTACCCTTTCTTCTCTAGTCCCTGTACCAAAGCCACAACAGAAGGCATAGTAAAAGAAGTCAAAATACAGAGTGCAATCCTAACCTGGAGTTAGGCTGGCACAAGGGCCACCATAAAGCACGTTTGGACCACTCTTAGAGACAGGGAGGATGGTGTACATCTGTGTGCTGGCCTCTCTGACTCCGAGAGTGATCCAAACATACTTTACGACGTCCCTTGTGCCAGCCAAACTGTGCTGGCCTAGCTGTGCCGACTTAACTTCAGGTTAGGACTGCACCCACAGTTTCCACTATATTGTTGGAGTTTCCCATACTTCATGCAAGGGAAACATGAATGCTTGTGTATTTTTGTCTGATCTAGATCGTGTAGGAGATATGTGAGTGGGCTGGTATGGACAATCTATTTTTGTCCAATTGGCCCCACATGTTAAATAAATGTTTGTGCTCATGACACACTCACACCCTTTAGTTCTCCTTGCTTCCCAGTGGATATTCCTAATTGCATAGAGGAGGTAGTTTGTCTGAAGTAGAAGGGAAAAGACTGCTGGGTAATAAGCGTTGCACAGTGTGATATAGAAGGGGCTATAAAACAGAGGAGAGGAGCTTTTGAGGGTTTTCAGCTGAGTGGCAATGGCCCAAAGAGACTCTGAAGAGACTTAAACAACTCTTGGGAAAAAAATGGGAAAAGAAAGGGAGGGGCAGCAATGGATTAGTGTTACAAACTCCATTTCTTCTCTAACGCAAGACTGGAGTTAGTAGAGATGGTCTCCAAGAGCACCAATCGCTGGCTTGGTGATTTGTAATAATCTCTTCGAGCCATGTGGGGGCCTGAAGGGATGAAGGCACCAGCTTCGGGGACAGCCATGATGCCTCATGCTCCTGTGGCATGCCACCATTGGCAGTTCTGTTGCCAAGGTGATGAAGGAACCACGACTGGGGAAACCTCATGAAGGAAGTGCAAGTTGTCTCTCTGGGGAAACCTCCTGAGAGGCTTGAACATCTCATGTGGGGCCTGCTGTGCTAGGTTTAAAGACAGGGCAGAGAGTGCTGATGAGGCAGAAGGGGACTAGGAGGAAGGCAATTTTGCTAGTTCTTCAAGGAAATAGGCACATGTGTCTATCAGTGAGAAGGCTTCAAATGAAGTGCAACTCCTTTCCCCTGACCGAAGTGAGGAGTAAGAGCAGGAATATCCCTTTTCAAAAAGGAGTAGATGCAAAGCTGCAGTCCCACTGTTGCCAACCATTGTTGTTGTTGTTTTTCTTCTCCTTCTACTGCACCTCAAGTTCATTTGAGGGATGACATCTCCTTCTGAAGCACGTTGTGCTACAGATGGGAAATGAAGGGATTTTTTCCTCAGCACATGTGGAGATTACTTTCATATTAGGCAATGACATTTGGGAGGTGTTGTATCTCAGGGGGTAGAGCACAGGTTTTGCACGTGGAAGTTTCTGGATCCACTTCACATGTCAAAAAATCTCAGCTTTCAATAGTGAGGATGGAAAGACCTCTGAATTTGGTGGAGACCTGCTCCCAGTGAGAGTATTATGCTGGATAGACCAGTCCTAATTTCAATTCAGAGCACAATCCTAACTTAGAGTTAGGCCAGCACAGTTAGGCCAGCAATGTTTGGCCAGCACAAGGGGCACCATAAAGTATGTTTGGACCACTCTCAGAGCCAGAGAGGCCAGCACACAGATGTGCGTCAACCTCCCTGACTCCGAGAGTGGTCCAAATGCACTTTTTGGTGACCCTTGTGCTGGCCAACATTTGCTGGCCTAACTGTGCCGGCCTAACTCCAGGTTAGGATTGCTCTCTCAAAGTCTGGGTTTAATGTGTTGAATATACCCCAGATACAGAAAATGCCTCATCAGTACTTATTTTTGTAATGTGATAAATTCTTGCATGTGTCCCCAAAAACTGAGTTCCCTATGTCCACCAAGTTGGATATAAAACTCATTAAGCCTTCAAAACCAATGCAACATGTAAAATAATTGCAGTTCTGTGTAACCTGGTTGATTAAACTTGAATAAATCCACAGCTTCAGTGTGCATAATATGACAGTAGCACACTTATCTTAGAACTGTGCTTAAACCTTACAGAAGCAACATTAGCAAGGTAATCCCCTACAGAGTTAGGAATAAGACAACTTGCAAAATTGATTAAGTGCATCAATTTAAAAGGAGGATGTAAGAAATACTAAAGGGAAATTTTACAAGGGAGCTCAAAATATGTATGATTAAAATGTAGTACGAGGCATATGTTCATCAGAATACAATGGATGTGGGGAGGAAGGAATATAGCTCTCTTCGAAATAGAGCCAAATCCTTAACAGAATATTTGAAATATGCCTTCATTTTAAAAATCCAGAAAAAAGAGCACGCAAGAATGCACTTAAAAAGGAGAGTGACACACAAAGGTTTCCTTTGATATTGGCACAAATCAGACATCAAAAACATGACTGCGAGATGCTAAAATGGAAAAATTGGAGATACAAATTGCAGAAAAAAGAGGGTCATTCATTTATAGTAAATGTGACTGACTCATGACTTGATGTAGGCGCCATTGTTTGAAGGTTTGCTAAAAGCTGAAGTTAAAATTAAAAAAAGAATGAGAAACTGGGGAAAAATAGAGCTTCTTCAAGCCCAAAAGAATGTTAGTTTTAATAGCATGAATAAGAGTAGCATTTTCCTTTAAAGGGTTAGCGATACAAATGCTTCTTCTAAGATATCGATTCAAATTAAGATAAGCGATTAAGATAGCGATTCAAATGCTTCTTGCACGATCCTAATTGTGTTGCCTGCACTGTATCCAGCGCAAGGTACGACCAGGCTGGGGTGCAACTTGGAGTAAGAGGATTTTATTCTCCTTACCCCATGCGCCTGTGTAATGCAGATTGGGCTGGGGATGAAGGTTAAGATCCAGCCTGTGCTGGTGTAGCTGGTCCCATCCACCCTCCCAGGCCCAATCCATCACCTGGGATGATCTGCTCAAAAACACCCCACCTCCGTCCCGGCACCCTCTCCAGCCCCTGTGCCAGACTGCCCAGTCTAGCACAGATCTACCTGTTCTGGGCACAGGTCTGGTCAAGCTAGGCCAGCCTATGCCTTTGCACTGGCCTAGCCTATTCCTGAATAGCCGTGAGCATGCTTCACTGCATGTTCGTGACACTCGGGAGCCAGCAGAAGGCTCAGAGCAGAAGGCTTGTGCTGGCTCAGAGCAGCATTAAAATTGCGCCGCCCAGGGCTCGCATTAGCCTTGGAAAGGCAGTAGAGGCATAAAGTGGATAATGACTAGTTCTCTTAGGACCCAGTTCTATTCAGCTTTCCAGCACAGATGCACCTGTGCCAATAAGGTATGCGCTATAGCCTGTGGTGCGGGAGGCAGTCATGGAGGCCACCTCAAGGTTTGTCTATTCTCTAACCTCAGAACTGCATTGCAGCTGCATTGGCGCTGGGTAGTTGCATAGGATTGGGCCTTTAGTGTGGCTGTTTACAGAATTTCTTCTTTCATATTGACTCATCTGCATGGAATCCCTGATTCTGGTGTTCACAGTTGGTTCACACAGAATCTTGTCATAGGCTTATTTGATCTCTCCATTGACTCCCCATAACTGAAAGTGAAGCTACGACATACCCATCCTCTCCCCAAGAAATCCCTGCATGCTGCAAGAGACTATTGGTCACGATGTACAAGCTGTTTTCAAGGAATAATCTTGTCCTTGAAGATCCATCCAAAAGACAACAAGGAACCAGCGTTCTCCAAAACACACTTTGAAGCCTGGAGTTGTGGATCCTATTTACAGGACAACATGATCTCAGTTTACCATGATATTTTATACCTGTTTCACTGTCATGGCTTCTCCTGCTACCCCCTACCCCCCCCCATACAGGGAAATGATATTTTAATGACCATGTTGGGAATGTCTGTTATTGATTTCAAGCCCCATCAACTTCACAGGAGGACAGTTGGTGGGAAATGGAGGAATGGCTGTTAAAACAAATCTAAGCCTTGCCTTAACTGTCAGTAACGATAACCTTAGTGAGGAGTCACTACATCTTAAGGTCTGGTTCATAAGTTACAGTGATAGTGTGATTGTCTCACCATATGGGTCCATCGGAAGACCTAAAGAACCTTCTGATGAGGGTGAAAGAGGAAAGTGCAAAAATTGGCTTGAAGGTCAACATTAAAAAAACTAAGTTCATGGCAACCACTCCCATCACTTCCTGGCAAATAGAAGGCGAAGAAATAGAAGCAGTGACAGAATTTATTTTCCTGGGCTCCGAGGTCACCACAGATGGTGATTGCAGCCATGAAATTAAAAGATGTTTACTTCTTGGGAGGAAAGCTATGGCAAACCTAGACAACTTAATAAAAAGCCGAGACATCACCCTGCCACCAAAGGTTTGCGCAAAAGGAGAAGGAAGCGGCAGAGGATGAGATGGTTAGACAGTGTCACCGAAGCAATGAGCATCAAATTGCACAAACTCCAGAAGCTAGTGGAGGACAGGGAGGCCTGGCATGCTGTGGTCCATGGGGTAGTGAAGAGTCAGACACGACTTAGCGACTGAACAACAACAGAACACCACATCAGGAACTGGGAAATTAAATGGGAGGCCCTGTCACTGACCTTGACGGCATGCCCCCAAACTTGGGGTCAGTGTGGCATAGGGATTCACTTCCAAATGGTCATTGACAGAAGTTAGAGAACTGGGTCCTGCCAAGTCCTGGTTCATATTATACAGTAGTCTTTTGCCAAGGAGAAGTCCACTGGGGAAAAAAGAAGAATGCTGGTTAGGGAAGAAGAGCAAGCAGAACATGATGAAAAGGTGAGAGGGGGAAGAACAGGAAAGTTTAGAAGAAAAATTCAGTCTTGATGAAATGTTTAAGAACAGTGGATAAAAGAATGAACCAGAAGTCAAAAAGTGAAAACCAGCTGAAAAAGATCCTTCTCTCTAGTGGGATTTGGCCATCCACTTTCATTTTAACACGTCCTACTGCTCTTCTGCTCTTCTGTTCAGGCTGTTGCATTTGCACTACTTGTGCTACTTACAATCAATCAGGCTCTGAATTGCCTAAAATAAAAGGGAAAAAGGTCTCCTTGCCTTCATCAATGACTCGCAAGTTAACATTGTGCAAGGATCAGGAATGAGACAGGTGTACATATTTAAAAGCATCCCCTGCTGTGCTTCACATCTTTCTGGCAGAAATAAAAAGGATGAAGCAGTGTGCATTTTTCTTCTTCTTCAAAGGACCACAGGATATTTAATGCAACCTGAATGTGTCCTTTAATGTAACCCGAATGTGTCCTTTGAACTTGTCAAATGTCTGCCTCCATAATGTAATAGAGCAGCTAATTTTGTTGTTTGCAGAAACAACAAGTTTGTTTCCAAGTTGTTTCCAGTATCTGGAAACCTTGCCATCAAACATGCTACCAACCGGGTGTAAGCAAGTCATTTGCCACCTTATTTTGATTGTCTGCAAGGTGGAACTACATGTTCAATAGCAGAGGTGTAACTAGGGTGAAGCCTGGGGGTGCAATCCTAACCTGGAGTTAGAATGGCACAGTTAGGCCAGTAAAATTTGGCTGGCACAAGGACCTCCGTAAAGCACATTTGAACCACTCTCGGAGTCAAGTAGGATAGCGCACGTCTGTTTGCTGGACTCTCTTGACTCCGAGAGTGGTCCAAATGCGCTTTACAGTGGTCCTTGTGCCGGCCAAACTTTGCTGGTCTAACTGTGCTGGCCTAAATCCAGGTTAGGATTGCACTCTGAGAGGCACCTGCCCCAGGCACTATGACAGGTTCCTAGGCTACGCAGGAGAACGAATGCGGTGTGCAAAGCCCAAAAAGGTTAGATTGACAGGAGGGGACATGATATCAGTCACAATATGGCTGACTCAGATCTTTCCTGCCAGGAGGAGGGTTGCCGTGAATTCTCTAATAAAACTCTCCCTGCACGTCTGTAGAGGTTAATATCTACCTCGTTAATAATGCCTGCGTGTTCTGCATACGGGTGTGCGAATCACTGTACAAAAAATGGGATTTAATTTCCGTGGAAAGATTCATGTATTCACATTACATCGGTTCAATAAAGCAACCGTTCAGTGAGTACAGAATTTTTGAAGCTGTGTAATTTCTTGTTGTTCCTAGCAGTCTTATTCACCATTTTCTGACACCCACTGTTAATGGTCTAGAAGGAAAAAAAATATTTCCCCCCTCCTTTTTCCCCCCTTCCCGTTTACACTTTTTTTCCCGCCTTCCATTTTCTACTGTAATATTTTCGAAATTCTGAACATTAACAGAATTTGTTTTATGGGGGGGGGGGTGAGTGTAAAAGTTTAAAAAAATACTCTTAATAGTCTAGAAGTAAAAAAGAATTACTCTCATTTTGACAACTACTTGTGTTATACATTGAGAGATTTTAATGTAATTTTCCTATATATTTATCTAATTTTTGCCCACCCTCCCCTTTTTTTCTTTCCTTCCCGTTCACACTTTATTCCTGCTTGTGTAGATTTCAAAAAACAAGTCTGTCAAAACAGTGCAATCCGAGTTTAAACAGACAACAAGCAGCATTTCGTCCGGTATGTTCAGTAATATAATTACGCAGAATAAAACCTTGGAATTGCATATTAACTCATAATTAGGTTACCAATGATGTTTCTACACGATCACACGTTATTTTCGTGAGTTTTTACTTCAGGAGTAAACTATTAAGTCCTAAACATCACGCGAAAACCAATCTGAAATGCTTGGAATGAGCAATGTTTTGAGTCAGAGAACATGGCCGCTAAGCCCGCCCCCTGGCCTCATTCGACTGCTATCTCTTGTTAAGGCATGTCCCCTCCTGTCATTTAACCTTCTTGGCAAAGCCACAGCAGCAAGTATCCCTTCCTCTGGGAAGAACCTGGAAGTGACATCATGACATCATGTGATTTATGCCATCACTGCCTCAGGCACAGGGACAGTGCATCAATGGCTCTGTTCTATGGGAAATCACCTGTATGTTCGAAACTGGATCTCCTACAAATGCTGGCAAAGAAGCCAACTGAGGAGTGATTTGTAATGAAGAATCAGCTTAAATCCTGACTCACAGGCTGATTTTTTTTCTTCTGTTTGCCCTCCCTCCACCAGTCACTTTTCACAAGGGTGATAGGACTGTATTCATCTGGAATGAGAGGCAGTTGCAGGGGAAAAGTGGTGGGTTAAGGATTTCCTCTCCCTCATCCTCTGTCTGTTCCCTCCTCACTACTGCTTTGCAACTATTCAGTGAGACCTAGATGTAGCTCCAGCCGGAGGAAAACTGGATTTAGGATTCAGCAGTATAACTTACAATAGGCTTCTGAGTAACACAAAGCTGGGATTCCAGCAGCAATGAATGACTGTTGCATTATCTCTTAGCAGGGAAGCAAGATAATCGGAGGGCAGAAAGCGCCTGCTAATAAGATCATGTAATAAAGGGCATGTATTTGAAGACACAAGAGTCCTAAAATGCCAGAACCACTACTTTTAATGATTACGTAGAGATAAAGGCTGCAGGGGTGCAAGGAGAATAACTTCCTACATGCTCCATTTTATTTATGTTAGCATTGCAAATCCCCATGTAGTAAATCAAGAAGTCTATTTGAGTTGACAAAATGGCCCATTGTAAGTAAGAAGCATCCCATTCTCACAGCACTGGCTTGGCAGCAGGAATCAGCGAATGTGACTCTGCTGTATCTTCCAAATTCTCTAAGGCCATCGTTTCTACACTGTCGGGAAATAAAAGCACACGAGATGCCAGAAATAATTAACCCTCACCCCTCCTTCTTTCCCAGGAACATTTTAGCAGAGAGTAATTCTTCTTACAATAACATGGACTCTATTTTGCAGAAAACATGTTGAAAGCATTGTCATTACATGGTTTACTGAATGACTGAAGTTCCAAGGGTGCATTCACATAGCATCCTTCTCTGATGCACAGGGATCCCACAGGCAGACAATCCTGGCTCCTGTCATGCCGTGGGATTGAGGCAGCCCTTCTGTCAACCCCTTGAACTCTGCCTCTATTTTCAGAGTCGGCATTTGAGAGATTATTAGGAAAGCCAAAAAATCTTTTTCTGGCCAAATAGGCAACAGTCAGGTTATTTCCTTCTCACTGTTCTTTTGCTGCAGGAGGAAAAAAAATCTATTGTCTAAATTAGTAACTGTAATTCTCAGGTCTGAGTTGAAAGGTCCTCTCTCTCTCTCTCTCTCTCTCTCTCTCTCTCTCTCTCTCTCTCTC
>JAJKFI010000045.1:6122053-6134068 GCA_029204185.1 Lerista edwardsae
TAATAATAATAATAATAATAATAATAATAATAATAATAATAATAATAATAAAGTTAAATGGCTCCCTGTCCCAAAACAGCTCACAATCTAAAAAAATGCGGAGCACTACCAGCAACAGCCACTAGAAAAGATACTGCACAGGGGTGAAGAGGGACAATTACTCTCCCCCTGCTAAATATAAGAGGAACACCACTTGAAGAAGTGCCTCTTGCCCAGTTAACAGTTAGTTAGAATAGGGATTCTAACTTCTCTCACTTGTTTCCAGTGGCAGCAGATATTCCACATATGTCCTGATATGGACAATAGTCACACATATCAGGATAATCACACATGGACCTTTCCATTAAATATAAGGGAAAGTATACTAGTTTTCAACGTACAGTGGTGGACCTGAGGGGGGGCAAGGGGTGAAAATGCCTTGGGCGCTGGGCTGGGGGAGGGCAGCAACAGCTTGGTACTGGCTGATATTCCTTGCCCATCAGAAGGCTGGGCCAACCCCTAAACTGTTGGTTGTCAAACTGTGAGCTGCTGCTCCCCAGGGAGCTGTGGAAACTAGCCAGGGGAGCTGCAGAATCCTTGTGAAAACCCGCTGGCCAATACAATGTATAGGATTGTAGCCTTAATGGTGGGTCATGGCCAATGGCCCAGTAGGTCAAGGGAGCCTCAGTTGAACAAGGTTGGAAACCACTGCTCTTAAAGCCTTGATACCCAATATGCCATGTGGAGATGGACAGAGTGCCATGGGGGGGGGGAACAGTGAGGGACTTTACCCCATGGCCCCAAGCAATCCCAAGCAAGCTGTGCCCCAAGCACAGCTCCAGGATCTAGGGTGTGGATCCTTGTCCACACAATCAGAATTACAATTTCACCACTGAAACCAGAGACATAATAATTACAGCACCCCTACTTCAAGGCCATGTTACAGCACAGAACATTGACCCATATTGCAGCTGTGGCCATGCAGCCTTTTTTAGAACCTTGTCGGTCTAATCACGATCATCTCTGTAAGCCTTTCAGAGCAGAACTTCTTTTCTGCTGGTGCTTGCACTTAGTCAGCAGCCCTTAGAATTATGGCCTTCCTGTGATAAGATCAAAACAAACAGTTATAAATGCACGCAGGTTGAGAGTCCTCATTATCTTTTGTGAAATGTGTCAGGCACTTCTTTGTGGATGGTGCTTTATCACCTAAAGGGGAGGATATCCAAACGCTAACCTTGCAAGGATCAGCAAGTGTCAGAACCTTTTGTCTGCATTTATTATCCACTCTGAACAAATCTGTGGCTTGCTGAGTTCCCCGAAATGTTAACTAAGGTTTTTTTTTTTTTTCTGTTTGCATAAAATGGTTTTAGGTGCCTAAAGAAGACAAGGCACATTGATGGCCAAATTAAAACAGGAACTCATACGCATATGGAAGTGAGATACAACACTGTAGAATGTTGAAAAGAATTAATACACTACACGTTCTTCAGCAACATCTGGCACTGAATAGCAGCCTGCGGCCTTAGAAGTCTCCATTGATTTTGTCTCCTGAACCACCAGCCTCATCAGCTGTCCCTGAAGCTTCATGACAACCTGTGTCTGGAGGCCACTTCCTTCCAAAGCCTGCTCCATATGTTACTAGATTGAGATGAGCCCAGGAGTTATTGTCTACACACTCATTAGTTACTGAGAAAGGGAAATGAGAGCGCACACTGGTCAAGTTCTCCTCAATGGCTACGCTCTCTATAGTCACCATCCCAAGTCGTCTACATATTTAGCAGCTGTCTGCCAAGGCAAGCACTGAATAGAGGGAGAGTTTCTCAACATGTTCTACAATAGATCCCTACAGTGCTAAAACATGAAGGGAAACAGTCCCAAAGTCCAGTTTTTGCCTCTGAAGCAAAGCACTGAATGTAAGAATGTAGGATACCATAGTCAGAAAACATGAGGTCATGGTTAGCTGATGCGCCTCCAGTTTCTCTTCCATGTATTGCTCTCCCCGAAAAGCAGAAGGCTCTGGTTTCTACCAGAATTGGAAACCCCAAGGTGTTAATGAAGGAATTTACTTACAATGGTTAAAATTGTCTGAATAACCAATAACATTTGAAATGAGCTTAGAAGTGGATGTTTGTTTTATAACGTCCAGGTCTCATCCAACCATCTGGAGATCTGTTCTCAGTCATTGCTGCACATGTCCAATTGTTATGATGCTTCCTCAACCATGGCAGAGCAGAGGGCATGCTCAGCTAAATTATTGCAGCCACAAATACACGCTTCTCCATGCAGTAAGAACTGTTATATGTGGACGCTATCTTATGAACATTCAGGAATCCCAAGGAAGTTGGACCCACCAAACCAGATCAGCTGTCTAGTAGCTTCCATATTTCTCCTTGACCCCACTATTCATTTGGGTCCTCCAGGCTCCATTCTCTATGTATTCCCTTCGCTTTGGTCTCTTTTCCTTTTTGTTGACCCCAATTCAAGTTTCTTAAAATCCTAAAACATAGAATTGGAATAAATTAAGCAGAGTGAGGGCAGCTTCACACATTACACAGAAGCAGTGGGGGTGGGGAGAAGGAAGTGCAAAAATATTGTGTCATCTTTTCACACTTTGTAGGCAAAATTATAGAAACTCATGCATCTTCTCTATGGAGGCACACACGTATCTGGAACCAGTATGACCTGCATTTCTCACAGATGGAAGTCAGGTGCCTATCACAACGTGACAGTCTTTAAACTGGGTTTTTTTTTTTTCCTTTCGGATATTTGCAGCATGTGAAATTGACACGATTTTGCCTCTATATTTGTGTTTTCAGTACATTCCAGTATGGGAGTCCCTTCCATGTGGGAATTAGATAAAGTGTGACATGGAAAGCAACATAAATGAGTAGGTGTCAAAAAAAAGCAAACAGTTTGGGGAACAATCCATGAAATTCTGAAAACATTCCATAATGATATCTTAACTTTAAAAGCTCTAAATGGCTTAGGGACCAGATATCAGAATGACTGCTAGCTTGCTGTGAACCAGCCGAAATATTAAGATTATCAGAGACTCTATTCCAGATCCCTCTGCTTTTGGAGATGAAATGAATGATAGATCAAATCTTTAGATTGTAGCCCCCTCACTGTGAAACATTGTCCCCAGTTGTATAGATATTTTATCTGTTTCTGTTCAAACAGTACTGTACATAGAGCGCAATCCTAACCTGGAGTTAGGCTGGCACAGTTAGGTCAGGAAAGTTTGACCAGCACAAGGGACACTATGAAGTATTTTTGGACTACTCTCCGAGTCAGAGCGTGCCACCCTCCCTGACTCCAAGTGTGGTCCAAACAGTGGCCCTTATGCCTGCAAAACTTTGTTGGCCTAACTGTGCCAGCCTAACTCCAGGTTAGGATTGCACTCATAATTTTCTTCGATGATGTGTTGTCTTGCTAACCGTTACTGGATTTTTTTAATCCACACTGGAACAAAAACACTTGCTGAAATAAATATTTTTGCATGATTGCCACTCAAAAATACATTATATAATGCACACTTAAATACATGCTTCTTTGCAAACATAAGGACCAGACAGAGTTTGTATCAAAAAAAATTCCAATCTTCAGCCATACACTCCATTTTGACAATTTGCAAGATAAGATTCAGTAATATCTATACTCCCAGGGAAGCTTAATAGGAAGTGAGCCTGATGCCTTTTCAGTACCACAAGACACCCCCTTTATGCAGTCAGGCATTCTAGATGTTTTCATCCTTCTGGTTTATTTGCTACCCTTGACAGTTATATATCGTATTTCCAAGTTCTAGATTCAATCAGTTTTTCAGCTTGTGTGCATGCCAGCAGCCATGCATGGGGAAAAAAAAAAAAGGCTGTAAAGATGGCTGTATGGCAAAGTGCACCAATACCCTGCCAACATCTTAGATTCACTTTGGAGCCTGCTAATCATACTGAATGTGCCTAAGAGCCCAATACAATGGGCATTTTATGAGCATTCCATCGCTGTAAAAAGCCCAGTGGTGGCATGAACATTGTGCTTCTTCCAGGCTACTAGCAGCTACTGCTGCATTGACAGCAGCTTCATACTCTTGACCACAAAGAGCCCAGGCTGTGCTGACTTGGGTAAGGCAGAAGTGGAGGTGTTGCAGGGCTAGCAGGGAAGCGCATCTCAGCAGAACAAGCATGACCCAGGATCCTATCCCCTCTTTTCAAACCCACCCACCCCTTTTCTCCCCTCCGGCTAATGCCAGCTTTATAGCTGGCAGAGGTCAAAGGAGACCTATGGGCCACAAGGCCTACACAGAGGTAAGAAAAAAAATAGGGTACCTCTGGCTGGCCTCCTGACTGCCGCCCCCACTGTTGCATGCAACACTGCTCCATTGGAGTGGCTGCATAGTTGTCAATGATACTGGGCCATTAGGATGCAACCCTTTATATATTTTCCTGGGAGTAAGACCCATTGAATTTAATGGGGCTTACTTCTGAGTAGACAGGCATTGGGCTTTGTTATAAGTGAATCTTCAATTAGACTTCACTTAATGGCTGGTTAAACTGAAATTAAATTGGTTAAATCTGCTGTTGGAGTGTATCTACTGGGATGCGATCTTAACCAACTTTCCAGCACTGACATAGCTGTGGCAATGGGCCATATGCTGTATATCCTGCAATGGAATAGTAGTCACAAAGACCTCCTCGAGATAAAGGAATGTTTGTTCTCTTACCTCAGAGCTGCATTGCCCTCACCTCAGTGCTGGAAAGTTGGTTAGGATTGTGCCCTTAGTTTTACACATCTGGCTTCTTATTTCAATAGGATACCAAAATAAAACACTAGCCTACATACATGTGGGTCCTTGGGGCGCTTGTAAGAATTCCAGGAAATATCTTACAGAGCCTGAATATACGTTTGTCTTTTGAAACACTGGTTTTGATAGTGGTAAGCTTCCCTGACCTTTGGAAACATTGACATGAGGAGAACATCATGTATTATGCACAGAGTGTTTGAAAAGTGATTACATTAATTGCAGGCAGGTGATGCAGACATTTGTAGATGGGTTTTCATGACACTTCATGAAGTAAAAGTACAAAGGAGGGAGGGAGGGGAGGTCACCACATCCCTAATGGTTTGTTAGTTTGTGAGGCCTGACTAAAACAAGGCAGCAGATGCTGAGAATGACAAGGATGTGGAATGACAACAATCAGCCAGCAGCTGTGTAGTTGCTTGTTTGTCCTGAAACCAGGAAGCACAGAGGCACACTTTTTTTTAACACTGCACAGCATTTCCCGCAATCTCCATATGTGAGCAGATGTAGCTTATTATAATAATAATAATAAAAAAACAAGTGGTTCGTTCCATGAACATTTTTGTTCATTATAAATTTTTGTTAAGTATAAACAGTGGTGTCATTCAAATGATTTAGGAATAGGAACTCACTTTTGATTGGCACTTGTCGGGAACCCGTAACTAGCCACGGAGCCCGTTAGGATCCGGAATGCCCGTTCTGGTCCGTTCCCCCTGAATGACATCACTGAGTATAAATATTCTTACTACTAATAAAAATGATGATACAAATAATTGTACTAAAAACTAATCACATAAATTGGTCATTGAATCAAAGGGTACCAATATTCTGGTATTTGTCTGCTGTTTCCAGACAAATTAGTGTCCATAACGATCATGGCAGAACCGTGAATGTTATGTAAATGTTTTCTAGTATAAAGGTCTTGCTTCAGGTAAACCACTAGTCGGAAGAGAGGCAATCTTCCACTAAAAACAATTCACTAAAAACGTAGTAGCGACTGTCATGTATAATACCCACCATGAAAAGGTTCATCGGGATGTTCCTTGGAGGCCTACAGACTTTTAGTGAAATTGCATTGGTTCTTCCTGACTTTCACATGGGATTTGATCTAACATTGTTAGGGTGTCATCTGCTTTTTTAAAATTTAATTTAATTTTTATTACATCTAAAACAGATAGACTCACAACTATATAAAAAACAATAAAAACTAAATTCAGAATATATAAAACAAGTGAGGATAATACATCTAAATTCCTTACATCCTCTACAAATTACTCAAATTAAAGATTGTGCCTCTTAGCCAGCCTCTTAATCTTGTCTTTAATACTTATTTTTTAAAAATCTCCTTATCATTTAATCCCCAGCAAAATATTTTAGGTCTAAAACATCCACTTATTCATCATCCATTATTCGTTACATCAATATTTCCTTTCTCACGCAGGAAGTAAATGAGTGGTTTCCAGTTATTCATAAACGACTTCACTGACTTCTCTTTAAGTAAAGTTATAAGTTTGTCCATTTCCATTAAGTCCAGCATTTTTATCCACCAATCTCCAGTTGAAGGTATCTCTGGGACTTTTCAGTAGGGTGTCATTTGCTTTTTGTAGTTATTCGGATCTTCTCGTTTTTGAATAAAATTTGTCTTAATTGTCAATTGAAAAGCACTTTCAGTACCTCCCTTCATGGGAAAAGAAAAACAGACTGTAAATCTAAATCAATAACAAAAGTTGTGTGACACAAGAGTTGTGTCAAGAAGAGATCCATTAAAAAGAAGTGTTTCTGTTAGTGCGCAACATCACAACCTCTTTCTCCTGGTGAATCCGAGAGAGAGGAAGGAGCGGAACCCAGACGTCCAGTGCCACAGTTCAGGGTTTTTGCTTTTCCAGATGAAGTGTTCATTGATCAAGAGTTCTTAGTAATTCTGGTGCACCTAAAAATGCACTGTGCGTCCACAGCTTTATGAACCCATGACTTTCACATGAATAATTATTAAGATGGGAATATGGAGTGCTTGTGTAAATGGTGTGAGAAAGATCCCATGAAATTCCTTTTTGCAGTCCTTTCTTTCAAACTACCATTGAGGCACAGCCTGAATTCTTTTGTCGTGTTCAATGGTCCACTTGCAGCACTTGAGAAAATATAGCTTTCAGTCTTGCCCCCTCCCTTCATGCATCTCTGGAGCCAAAGAATGGAAGCAAAGACCCCTACTTAAAAAGATGACAAATGGTGTAGGCATAATAAGAAAGGTACTGTCCTTCCAAATTATATATATACTGAATATTTTGCCTTTATCATTGAGTAAAATTGACAGCACCCACACAATAGCATCATGAAAAGACTGAATGATTATGGTGTGACTGGGTATTCTTCCTGAAACAATTTATATCTAGAGAAAACCACAGTGAGACTTGCCAAGTTCATTATGGGATAGTGCTTCTGTGCTTTCCACAGTGATCACTATTATTTTGTCGCAGTAGCTGAAAAACTACTGGCTGAAAAACTCTTGTGATTAATTGAGAGGCAGATTCTGAAGCCAGCAGTAAGCGCTTACTGCCTGCTCTGGAGTCGCGAACGTGCCGTAAAGCAATGGCAGTCCTTCTGTTGGCAAAGGGGGGTAAATTTCTCCAGGGGCTAATGTTGCTTCGCCATTTAAGGGCAGTGTTGCCTCCTCCAATGCCATTGCACCACCCTCCAAAGAACTGGAAGTCTTGATTAAATGCTGTGTGAAGGTGTAAGAACACTTTTGGACAGCAGTAGAGTGTCACGTGGGGCTCCGTAAGATTCAGGTGGGTCCGGGGCGGCAGCCTGCATGGCAGGGAGCCTGTGGACCTGGCCTATGCATGGCTAGGGGGGGCAGGGACATGTCTGCCATAAAGCACATTTGCCGCACCGGTCCTGGGCCAGCACCACTGGCGCTGAGCTTTAGCAACGTGGTGGAGACACCACGTTGCCAACCTCAGTAAGTGCAAATATGAGCTGGCAGTGTGGCTTTTCGGGGTGGGGGAAGTTGGGTGGAAGGCATGGGTAGGGCAAAAGGAAGACAGAATTGGGCAGTATGGAGGGGGGCAATGGTCCCGGAAGGGGAGTGGGACTGGCAGTGGCCCTTGCTGCTGCATCCTAACCTCCTGTGTTGAGTTTAGATACCCAACTCGATGGTTCTCGAGTCTGCCCCAGCAAAATAGCCAGCGGAGACTTGAGTAGCCCCACTGCAGGGGCTGGGGCTTTCCTTGGGGAAGGGGGCAAATGCCCCCTTCCCCTGAGGGGATTTTGGTGGCTGCCACAGCATCCACAGGATACAGAAGTATCCATTTTGGTACCCCTGCTTCTCCGGGAGCCAGGCAGCTCATGATTGGGCTGTCCGTGAGTTATTTGCAACACTCTAAGGAGAGATCCAGGACAACATTTATCTTTGTGCTGTCAGACAAAAAAATCCCTTAAACACTGGGTAGCTGGAACTCATCACTGGCTTAGCTTATTCGCCAGTGACTTTGAGAAGAAAATGGAAGGACGAAAATAACTCTTCCTTGAGAGTAACATGTGTGCAGACAGAATGTATGGAACAACCAAATCCTATTGCAGCATAGCTCACTAGTCTCCCAATCCGCTGCCAAAAGTAATGGTGGCACAACTGTTGTGCCGCCATCGTGCACTTTGGAGCCACCAGCGGAGCCACCATGCACCTGCCACCATGCAGCTGCTACACACGGGCCCAGCCTGAGTCAGAGCAGGTAAGATGCTGGTGCAGGAAGGTGATGGGAGGTTTGGGGAGGTATGGGGCAGGTGGCATTTTGGGGCAAGGTGGGAGATATAATGGGTGGTAGGTATAATAGGTTGCAGTGTGTGTTTGGGATGTGTTTTTCCCACCCAACACACCCTCTGCCTTTCCCCGGACACGTGCCAGTGGAATAGCTGGCATGGGTCCAAGGAAGCCCACTGGCAATCAGGTGGCCTACCAAGAGGTAAGAAAAGTCTTTCCTTACGTGTCCCAATCCATCTGGCCAGCTGCATGGTGTTTCTCTTGAGGAAGGAACCCCCAAATTAATTCTCAGATTTCACTTGAGGCAAAGTTTCAAGTTGCAACTGTAGTCTTCCCCAAACTCCTTTTGCTTCAAAATTCTGAACGTAATTCACCTCCATAAACAACACCACACTCCTCTTGGAATGCTTTTTAGGGAATTCAGCGAGAATGCTAGCTCTGACTCTGGGTTCCTTTCACAACAGTCTAATTTCTATAGAGTACGTTCACCATTCATCACCTCTCAGGGTGCTGGTCGCTAATTTGAATACTCAAGGCCCGCAGACAGAGTTTCTTTCAGGCTCACATTCATTCACCTTGCAATGAAGTGTCAGTTACAATGTCGCCAACCCCAAATCTTAGATTAAGAAAACACAAGTGGAAGGTGGGGGAGGACCGGAGGAGGACATCCCTGGAAAACTGAACAATGCATGATAAATGGGGAAACGGCTCACTGAAAAGCACAAAAGCGGCAGCAGCTGTACAAATTTCAGAGAACAAGACTAATGTGGAGTTAAGTTGCTATGAACTCAGGAAAACGGAACCTCCTGCTGTGGAAGATGAAAAATGGACCTAATGAATTTAGTCTGCAGTGGGCAAAACCGACTTTCATGGTGAGCAGTGGCATCCCATCATCTGCCACAAGCAGACATGGATGTCACTTGCATTAGGAAGAACCATTTGGAATTGTGATTTCAAGAAGCAAGAGCCGTGGGTTCACAGCCTTCGATAGCAGTGGTTCCCAAACTGTGGATCAGGACCCACAGGCGGGTCACAAGCCAATTTCAGGTGGGTTGCGAAGCACCTAGACTAGCCATATTGAAAATGTAGGGAAATGGGATGCTGGAAAAGGGGAAGGCTGTGTGGTTGTTTTGCGTGTGTCAAGATTGTAAATAGGCTTCTTTCTTTCTGATTCACTTTGCTGTTGGAAAATGACACACAGGTCAATCCTAAGCAGTGCTGACATGGTAAGGCTGAAACAGCAGGGCTGCATCCTAAGGCCATTAGGAGGCAGCAGCAGTACAGTGCAAGGCAAGGGGAGGTTTTCACCTTGCACCCGGGTAAGCCCCAGCCAGCCCTATGGGGCTAGTCGCATCTGCACCTGCTGTTTTGCAGGTGCAGGTCAACGTGCGCAGGAGCGACCCAAATTGGGGCTGCCGAGGTTGGGGACGGGGTTTAGGATATGGCACTACAGACATTGTGCGTCGCCACCCACTGCGCCGCCCCATTATGCCCCTGGCATGCCTCTGGAATGCCCTCGGTGAGGTCCTGCGCCAACCGAGTGCCCCCAATGCTTGGTGCAGCGGTGCCTGTGTGCCGACACTGCTGCTTGCGCCAGTCCAGTGCCTGACTAGCCGGCGCAGATGCGCTCGACGGCACGTTTGCGACAGTGCTGGACCGGCAAAAGAGCATAGTGCTGGCACAACACAGGTATAGGATTGCGCTCTGAGAAATAACCCAACTTATTGCTGCATTCTTAGGAAAGCAAAAGGCTCTGGTGTCACAATGATGGCACCTTCAGCCATGATATCACTTCTTGTGGGTCCTGGACAGATTGTCATTCTAAAAAAAAAAGTGAGTCTTGGAGCTACAAAGTTTGAGAACCACTGTTCTATAGTGTGATGTGTGACTTGAAAAGAGCATGTTCACCTACTCGTGAGTAAACATGGACGTGCTGCTCCATTTTGGTTTTCGTAAGGCTCAATACATTTTCCTTGTAGTCTATCAGCTTGCCTATTTTATGATCCACCAACTATCATGTTGTGATACACTAGTGGCTCCTGACTCACAGTTTGGGAACCACTGTATTAACCAATGGAATTCAGAGCTGTATTGGGTATTTAATTTTATGAATCTTTCTGTGTTCTTTAGTTCCTGGCAGATCATCTTTTTGCTTGGTAAGTAATGGTTCCCTTGTGAGGTTACTTGGAATAAATCTTTGAACAAATTGGACTTTGTCTTTTATTCTAAAATTTCCTCCACTCTTGGAGTTTTCCTCTCTAAAGTCAGTCATCTCTGAGGTAAAATGGAACAAGCTATGTGTAGATTGTTAGTCACTGAAAACGTGCATACTGAGGGTAGATGCCCCATCTGACTGAGACCCAATCATTTGCCATGGTATAAATAATGCACGGAAGGGACAGAGCCGACAGAGGGATATTCTTTTCCCTCTCTCAAAACACCAGAGCCAGGGGGCATCAGCTAAAACTGAGGGTTGGGAGAGTTAAAACAGATAAAAGGAAGTACTTTTTTACCCAGCGGGTAGCTAATCTGTGGAAATCTTTGCCACAGGAGGTGGTGATGGCATCTGGTCTAGATGTCTTTAAGAGGGAATTGGACGGATTTCTGGAAGAAAAGTCCATCATGGGCTATAGGCACGATGTTGGTACATTGGTACTAGGCTACTTAGTAGTATAGTACCGGGTGCAACGGAGTGGCAACAGGATCCAAGCATCTTGTTGTCTCATGCCTCCTTGGGGCACCTGGTGGGGCCGCTGTGAGTACAGAAAGCTGGACTAGCTGGGCCTTTGGCCTGATCCAGCAGGGCTCTTCTTATGTTCTTATAAATGTTGCCTTGTATTGTACTGTTAGTTCTGCTCAATATGCCATCTTATTTTGGTTTATTTCTTAATATCTTCATTCTCAAAGTTTGTACAACTGAAGCACTGTCTTTTCACTTCTGTGAAAGAGGACAGCTCAGTGCCTGTGGCATCAGGTAAATATATTTGAAACCTCTCTGTTGGGATATATTTTAGAGCACTATATTTAATTTGCAAGTTGAAATGAGTTTGCAACTGAGTTTTAGGCGGGAACCTGGTCATGTGATATGTACAGGTCAATGTTGCAATTATGTACGGGCTTGAACTGGACTGGATGTCAGTGAGTCTGTGTGAGTGTGTGAGGAGCTGTCTTTGCTGTTAGATGTGTGGAGAGATAGAGAGCTGAGTGTGATTTCTTTGAAGCTGTTCTATGTAAATACGTTCTAAATACAAAGTTCTGTTTAGAACAAGTCTCCGCATCTTTATTTGGAAGAACCTAAAGGTCACTCATCGTGTCCACCCTAACGCCGCCACTTTCCTTCACTCTCACCCAGATCCAAAGACGTCACAAACCTGTCATGTACAGTAATTTGGTGGCACATAGACTCAACGGAGGACTGAACCCATCTTTGTTGAGAGAGAGAGAGAGAGAGAGAGAGAGAGAGAGAGAGAGAGAGAGAGAGAGA
>JAJKFI010000045.1:6137958-6157781 GCA_029204185.1 Lerista edwardsae
AGGAAGGAAGGAAGGAAGGAAGGAAGGAAGGAAGGAAGGAAGGAAGGAAGGAAGGAAGGAAGGAAGGAACTATGTACACCATCCTGAGCTCCTTGGAGGAAGGGCTGTATAAACATGTGAAAAAATGAATATTTTAATTGTTGTGGTTTTATGTACATAAACCTGAAATAAATAACTAGTACATCTGGATTCCATACATTTTCAGGTCCACTCTTTTCTGGTGGAGTGCTTAGGCGCTTACCTGTTCCTGTCGTCCTGCCCTCTCCCTTTTACACTGAGTGGAACTCACAGCGCAATCCGATACGCCACGGTGGGCGGAGACAGCGGTTGTGATGAGGTTGTGACGCAGGACGGCCGTCGTGCCAAATCCTAAAGTCCGTCCCTGGCCAGAGTGGCCCCAATTTGGGCCGCTCCTGTGCACATTCCTCTACGCCTGCTATTTTGCCGGCGCAGATTGGAGCAGGCCCATAGGGGCGACTGGGGCTTACACAGGTGTGAGGGGAAAACCTCCCCTTGTCCCTCACATTGCTGCTGCTGCCTCCGAATGGGCTGTAGGATACAGCCCTGCTATGTTGGCCTTACTGGGCCGGCTTTGTATAGGATTGCACTCTCAGTGAAAGCGCAATCCTATACCTGTGTTGCGCCAGCGCTGCGCTCTTGCACCAACACAACAGTGCCGCAAACGTGCCATCAGGCATGTTTGCACCAGTGAGTCGGGTGCTCGACTGGCGCAAGCAGCAGCGCTGTCAGCTCAGCCTGTCAGCTGTGCCAGGCATGCACCAGTCAAGCGCCGGCAGCACTCGGTCAGCGCAGGACATTGCAGAGGGTTTCCAGAGGCGTGCCGGGAGCGAAACAGGGCAGTGCAGCAGGCAGTGATGAAGGCAGCAGGCACAGATCTGTGCAGCCCCATAGGGCTGACTAGGGCTTACCTGGGTGCAAGGGGAAAACCTCCCTTTGCCCTGCACTGTGCTGCTGCTGCTGCCTCTGACTGGGCTTAGGATACTGCCCTGCTCCACTGGCCTTGCTATGCCAGTGCTGCTTAGGATTGGGCTGCCCGACAAGACAAAATGGAGAGAGGCACAGGACCAGGGATAGCTCAGAGTGAGCATTAGGACCCAGAGCTCAAAAGAGGCCTTGCACGTCCTGGGGCCTAGACTCTCCCGCCCAGCCTCTGTCCATGCTGTCTGGAGAGGAGTGCGTGTTAAAGCAACAGTCCTGTGGCTTGAAGCTTTGCAGCTTTCCATCTCAGGTGACTCCATCCTGGTTTGCTGTTACCTAGTAAGCAGGTACAGGGGATGTAGGCATGCAAGGTTGCAAGCTTGCAAGGAGCTGGCTCCTCAGTGAAGATGGGCTCAATGGGTGAATTGCCTTTCTTGTTCCTGGGGCTCGTGGCTGAGGGGCTCAACCTCCAGCTCAGTGTCTGGCCTATACTAGGTGTATGTCCAGGTTGGGTCTAGCTGACTTCTTCCTCCTCAGGCTCTGAATTGGAGCTGCTTGAGATGGCAGTAATGACGCCTGGGAACAGGCATGAACGAAGGAAGCAGATCATGATTCCATCCAGCTCAGTAATGTCTCCACCGACGGGCAGTGATTCTCCCAGGCTTCAGACAAAAGACTTTACCTGCCTTTCGCAGAGATGACAACCATTGACCCTGGGACCATTTCCATGCAAAGCAGGTACTATGAGATATGGATCTTCCCCATGGATGACCATTTTAAAAAGGATGACCATCAACACTTGCTAGTAACCATATGTTGTTATGGGAAGTATCTGGATTATCCTGCACAGGGAAGGGGTCCCCTGGAGGACATGTCAGAATTTGTGTTAC
The DNA here is from genome assembly GCA_029204185.1 of Lerista edwardsae. Classification (NCBI taxonomy): domain Eukaryota; kingdom Metazoa; phylum Chordata; class Lepidosauria; order Squamata; family Scincidae; genus Lerista; species Lerista edwardsae. The sequence goes on from JAJKFI010000045.1 coordinate 6,139,788, forward strand.
TTTGCAGCAAATAAGTAAATGGACAGTCCAATCCTAATCTGTGCTGGAGCTGGCAGGCTAGTCCGCTTGCACTGTATCCAGCGCAGGTTTGGGGCCGGCTGCAGCTCGGCACAGAGTAAGGGAAAGTGGCAAGTGGCAGCCACCCCAATGGAGCTCCTCAGAGCTACTCCAATGAAGGGGCAATAGGGCTACTCAGAGCTGGTTCATTTCGCTGGTGCAACTCCGAGCAGCCCAGATTGGGGTCAACCGAGTTGGGTACAGGGGTTAAGATCTGACATAAGTGCCGTATCCTATCTCCGCCCCCCCTCCCTGGGCTGGTTTGCCCATGGACGCATCCTCCCCAACTTCCCCCGCCTTGTTCGGTCTTTGCCCTCCCCGCGCCCTTCCCAAACCCCCATGCTGGCTGAACCCCGGCAGTGCTTTTCCCACTCATGGCAGCCTCCACAGGCCAGCTCTACTGCCTGCATCAGCCCAACTGTCTCCCAGAGTGGTGCAGAAATGCCTTATGGCACTATGCAACACTCCCAGGCTAGCGCAAGTAACATGCCCTGGCCTAAGTCGCCTTTAGGATTGTGCCCTAAGTGACATGATTTTTTTTTGTAAAAAAAAAATTGCCATTGGCATCAAACGTTTCCATGGTAAAAATCTTTGGAGGCCCCTAATTTAGAGCAGAACTATAGCAGGGGCAGACAGTTAATTATGCTGTGCCCCGAAGTGTGGAAGCCCTTGATCATGGCCCTAGTTACCTGAAAAAAAATTGCATGTTCACAGTACACTCTAAATGTAACATGTAGTTTGACCCTAACAATGAGTATCTTCTAAGGCCGTAGGTGCCTAGCTCTTCAGGCAGCCAAAGTTACCATTTGACATACTTTGAACTGACGAGCATACAGAATAACTTGCATTCTTAGCAGCGCATGGGAAAGTAAAGTAAAAGAAGTGCCCTGACATGTCCTTGACATAGTAACCAACTGTGCCTTCAAAACTCTGCTGTCGGGGTGGGGGTGTCAGGCCTACTGGCCTGCATAGGAACAGAATTAAGAGGAGATTGGCTAAAATTGAATGCTTTCCATTCACAGAATGGAAGCAAGGAGTACAAACTGAAGTATTCACCTCCACCTGGTATTTAGTACAAGGAATGTGGCTGACTTGGCTCCAATCAAGTTCAGAAAGGAGTTTGTGCACAGTCCAGGTGAGAGATGTTCATTATACAGGGACGTGCTGGTAATAAATAGTTCTGGCTTCCAGCCAGATTAGCTTGTTCTAAATAGCATCCACTCCAAAATCATCCCCACGATTAGCTTCTACAAACCTGAGGGTTAGAATTTCATCATTGCCTGCCTTATCCAGCACTCCACATTGCAAACCTAATATATGCATGCCAATACAAATGTTGTTTGTGCTATGGCAATCTTCTTTACTGATCATGTTTTCCATAATTTCTATATAAGCACAGCTGTTACCATAAGGAGCTGGGTTTGCACATATGTTGGTAACTACAATCCACATAATGAGGAGAATTTCAAAATGCCGATTGGCTACAATGAGTGAGGATTGCACCCCATGGCATTACCAATAGTCATATTAATCTTTGTTTCATTAGATTGCCTGAGTGGAGATTTTATCTTACATATTCACAGCACGCAGCAGCATTTCTTAATTTGAGGAGGCAGGATTTTATTCACTGGCTGAACTCAGTTACCATGATTTTAAATAAAGTGGGGAAATTCAGTCCTTAAAAAAAGAACATGATTTTGTTCTCCCCCGTGGCTTACTTCAATTTGGCAGAGGATATAATTAACTCAAGATTTGAAAGAGAAAGAGCACTTAGATTGCCACTCTTCAGATATTCTTTGACAGTAGTCACTTAAAGAACGGCAGGAGTGTTTCCATTTTTCTCCTCCTCTTCGTCAAGGCTGCAGCTCATAATGAAAAGGAAAACTCACAGCTTTGCAGGAAAACTGCATATTTTTTTCTGAGACGTCCTCAAACCTCACAAAAATGTAAGAAAAGCCTTGCTGGATCCATACAAAGACCCATCTAGCACAGCTTCCTGTTACCCACAATGGCCCTACAGGTGCCTCTAGGAACTCTACCAGCAGGAGAAAAGGCACATTGTTCTCCCACCATTACTATTCCCTGCAGCTTGTATTCAGAGGTGTACTGCCGCTGAAGCCACAGTCATCATATAACATTGCTATGTCCTCCATGAAGTTATCCAACCTCCTTTTCAAGATATCAGAGCTAGTGGCTGCCACCACATTTTGTGGCAATAAATTCTGCAGGCTCTTTATGCACTGTGTAAAGAACCACCACTTTAGGTTGCAAACCTCCCACCAATCATTTTCATTTGATTCTAGTTTGGGGAGGTAGGGGAAAACATCTCTCCATATCAGGCATAAAGAAAACATGGCAATCAGATGAGCTTGCAAAACCCAAAAGCTCTCCGTAAGTTTCTAGCCCTCTGCAATTTAGGCCTTTGAGAATTCTTAACCCTCCATTCTTGGCGGGAACTCTGGAATTGTAGTTTTTTTTTTAACACCCCCCCCAAAAAAAACCTTCATCAGTGAGGAAGAATTAACAAGAGATATACACCCAGTCATTCACATCAGCAAAACAGGACTATACTATGATTGTCTTTAGCTTCGGTTTTTATTCTTCCCCCCCCCAAAAAAAAAGACACTGGTAAAAGTGTGGGAAAGAGGAACTCAGGCTCTGGCCTCAATGGTTTGAGGACTCGCAAACTGGAAGATTTTGTTTTCAAGACATATCCTCCATTTTTGAAATTCTTCCCCTAATATAAAACCCCCTTAGAAGCAATGTCCAATTCCCAGAGAAGCAAAACACACACAGATTTCCTGAAGTAGTGAAAGAGAGGGGTGAATGTTTTTGCATCCAATCAATCCCCCTGGTAGATTTAAAATAAACCGTTATGCCTTGCGTGACAACTACAGATGACAAAGAAACACAGTAAAGCATTCCATAGGATTGAAGCAAGAAGACTGCCATCCACAAGAAATGTGTTTATTTCTCATATTGCCCCAAATAAATCTGGAACAAAAAATTAAAAAAAAATGTCTCTCAAATGCTAAGATGTCTGGTTTCTTCCTTGACATTGTCTGTGGATTTGTAACTCAATACCAAAGCCGAAACAGGTTGTGTCTCATTATCCACGGAGGTTCCATTCTGGAACCTCCAGTGGATACCAAAATCAGTGGATACTGAAATAATGGAAAAATAGCTTTAAAGGCCCACTTTGTTGCCCTAGAATGCATTGGTATAGATGCTATACCAAATTTGGCCACTAGATGGGGTGGATAATTGAATCTAATGGAATGCAGGAAGGTAGGAAATGGGATTTTGATCTCTTTTTTTCCTTGTTACAAGGCATTTAAAGGTGGACCCTGGTATCAGTCAAATCACCAAATTGGACACCAAATTGGACAAATTAGTGGACACCAAATCAGTGGATAATGAGGCATGACTGAATCTTGGCATGTAAATTCAGACTTTCAATGTATGTGAGTGGTGGTATGGGCTAGGACAGCAAAATCAGGACTAGAATACAATCGTATATTTAGATCTTCAAGGTCCAACTCACAAACCAATATACCACAAAAAAGTTTACAAGGATAGATGTTACTTAAAGGGACAGTGGTGGCACAGTTCCCTTCCCAGTGGCTTCAATTTTGTTTTCCCACAATTCCAAGGACGGGATGCCCTGTTTTCTCTCACAGTGCCCTGCAACCAGTGATGTCATTCAGGGGGAACAGACCAGAACGGGCGTTCCGGATCCTAACGGGCTCCGTGGCTGGTTCCGGGTTCCTGACAAGTGCCAATCAAAAGTGAGTTCCTGTTCCTAAATCATTTGAATGACACCACTGCCTGCAACCAACACTACTTCCAAGGGATTTGGGTAAAAAAAATGGTAATGGGCAAACAAAGATATTTTTCTTTGTTAAAAGTGTGAAAATAAAACTTTGAAAAACTTCATTGCTGCAGCTATCCTTCAGCATACATCCCTCCCCTTTAAGAAGACAAATTGAATTCCAAATTATATGATTGGCATAAGCCATTTACTTTATTTGGCCTCCATTTATGACAGTGTAGGCATTTATTTTGGAATGAATTTAACAATGATACCAATACTCTAACTGATTCATTGACTTTAACTCTAAAACAAGTTCACACTTTTATATGCTGTTCTGAGTACGTGACTGAGAAGTTTGAGGCCAGAAGCATTTGCAGAAGGCAGCAGAATCTGCCGTCGAGATGCTGCTTAAAAAGGATTATGTGTTCTGTAACCAAGACTGTTCAGCAACCCATGTTTTTCTCTTGTTTTATTTATTTTATTTGAATGACAGGGACTCTTCAAAAACAGATTTTTTTAAATGGAAGAATCTTGGATGATGCTTCTTCAGGCAACATGTCTGCCTTACTGTCAGCTGTCTAGAAATTCAAAAAAGTAATGTTGTATGCCGTGATTTCCTTAGACCTACTCTTTTATGAAACAGTAATACCAATGACAGGTTGTTAGAGTATTGGTTAACACTGATTTCCCTTCACATCTGTCTTCTTTATTCTTTGCACATGTAAATCAAAATGAAGATGGCACCACAAATGCATCGTCGTCCTTAAAATGTCTAAAAAGTGCTTGAGGAGTCTGCAGTTTTCGCGTCCTCTCGCTGTGCTTCTATGTATTTCCTCTGTTACGTCTTTAATGAACAAGAACAAGGCATAAAAGTGATGGACAAACTGTGTTCGTTTAAATCCTCACGTGTCCATGAAACTGACTGGCTGGCCTTCCACAAGTCACAGTCACTTAAATGAACTTCACAGGGCTGATGGGAAGATACAGTAGGAAAAATGCATATAATTCACCCTGAGCTCCTTGGAAAAAATCTGGAATTCAGAAGTGTAAAATACTTGCCCTTCTAAAAGGCTCTTTTGACAAGAAATGGGCTGTATTTCATTGCTCCTGATGTCCACCTGTAACCTTCCAATGATTATTAAATTCGTCTTCCTTTATTCCAGGTTGGTGCAAAAACAAAAACAGCTATTGTTAAGGGCCCAATTCCCCCCATGCCAGTTCACAACATGCAGTAGACGGATCATGTGCTGCATGCTATGGTGGGAGGGATGACCAGACAGACTTGGAGATGTACATTTTTTTTTACTTACCTCTCCATAGGCCAACTAGCCATCAATGGGTCTCTTTGGACCTTCATCAGCTCTTTAGGATCGTCATGGCATGATGAGTCATTCAAGGAAGTTGTGCCACTGCTGCTTGCTAGCTGCCAGCTACTTCAGGGGCATCTTGGGTGGCCATAGGCCCTTCGTCAGTTTCCCATCTGAGTGAACCCCTATGCTGCTCATGGCTAGGAAGCTGTGGAACATTAGGATATTATCCTTCTTGCCAGATATCCATCTAAGACACAATCAGTTTCAAGTGAGCAGACAGTATTGGGAGATCAGCACAGACTAGGAGTTTTAATGGCATACTCACAGTCCATTGTCTAATAGTATTAAACCGATTGAAAGAGAAGTGTGAAGTTAGCCTATGTTGATGCCTTCAACAAAGTTTCTTATATGATGATGAGGAAATTCAGCACAAAATTTGATGAATGCCAAAACACTGTATGAGTTACCTCCATAGTGGAGGTACATTTGGGGCATGTGCAGAACACTCCCCCCCCCCCGGAACTGCTACTAGCCTTCTTCACATCCTTTGCATTCTGTGAAATTCCTTCTACTGTATGTTTCTTTTTGTTGGAGGAGGGAATCCCTTAGTTAGTTTCAGCAACCCTGATTCTTTCCAATTCTCTTAATATGGAGGAGTGGGAGCAAGGAGAATTAAAAAGCTTCCTTGTGCACCAGTAAAAAAAAGAAAAAGAAAGCAGGGAGGAGGAAGGCCCCTCCACATTCTCCGCTTGTGTCTGAGCAGTTGGAGGAAGAAATGACACCCCCACATTCACAGCTCACTCTCTGGTTGCCATCTGCTGGTGCTGCTGAAAGAGTCTTTGAGTAAAATACTAATTTGAAAAGATTTGGAGGGCTGATGGAAACCGGAGGTTTTGTAAACTTTTCTGATGTTCGTATTAACATGGAAGATTAAACTCCTGCTCTTCTCTACTTCAGGGGCTTATGTCATCCAGAAGAGAAACTATAGCTACTTGCAGATACACACTGCAGCAGACATTTTACTGATTAAAGCAGGGAATTTCACAGTGGTGTTGCCATACCTAAGGATCTCAGACCTGAGTATTGTAAGTGGTTACAATAATTATTAATAACAAAGGAACTATATTGTCATTGATATAAAATGAGTATTTAGAGAAAGCTAGCTCAACATTAAAAAAACTAAGATCATGACAACCACTCCCATCACTTCCTGGCAAATAGAAGGGGAAGAAATGGAAGCAGTGACAGACTTTATTTTCCTGGGCTCCAAGATCACTGCAGATGGTGACTGCAGCCATGAAATTAAAAGACATTTACCTCTTGGGAGAAAGCTATGGCGAACCTAGACAACTTAAGAAAAAGCTGAGACATCACCCTGCCACCAAAGGTTTGCATAGTTAATGCTGTGGTTTTTCCAGTAGTCATGCATGGCTGTGAGAGCTGGACTATAAGGAAGGCGGAGCGCTGAAGAATAGATGCTTTCGAAATGAAGTTAGAGAAGACTCTTGAGAGTCCCCTGGACTGCAAGGAGATCCAATTGGTCAGTCCTACAGGAAGTCAAGCCTGATTGCTCCCTGGGAGGACAAATACTGAAGCTGAAGCCCAAATACTTTGGCCACCTCATGTGAAGAGAGGACTCTTTAGAAAAGACCCTCATGCTGGGAAAGATCGAAGGCAAAAGGAGGAGGGGGCATCAGAGGATGAAATGGTTAGATAGTGTCACCAAAGCGATGAACATGAAATTGGGCGAACTCCGGAAACTAGTGGAGGACAGGGAGGCCTGGCGTGCTGTGGTCCATGGGGTCGTGAAGAGTCGGACACGACTTAGCAACTGAACATCAAGGAAAAAAAGGTTATATGATGTGCTGAAACATGTGCTGCATCATTGCCCATGTTGGCAGTCAGTTTGATTTTCTGATGGTTTAATCACTGAAGGTTCACCAAGCATTAAATTAACTTAAAAAAGAAGTATGTGGTCAGGCAACTTGATACAAAAAAAAATGCCAAAAAGATCTGATACTGAGAAGTCTATATTCTGACGCCGTTGGAAAAGCATGAAATTGACGAGCCGTTAAACTCTGGCAAGAATGGAGAAGACAAACAAAAAGCTGCATGCTATGGGCAACAGTGGGACCATGACACAAGGGAGAAGTCAATAAAAGAAGTTTTTGTTTACCTGCTTCGCTGCAACGTGGTGATTGGTTAGGGAACAAATATTCCCTTACGTTCAGGAGGCCTCCATGACTTCTACTTCATTGCAGGATGCAGAACATGCCCCATTGGCACAGCTATGGCACAAGCTGCAATTTTAAACATGGTAAAATGGCAAAGTCTGTAAGTAGTTCATAAATATGACCTTTTAGAGAGCAATCCTAACTTGTACTGGAGTCGGCAGGCCGGCAGGCCTGCACTGTATCCAGCATAAGTTAGGAGCTGGCTAGAGCCTCCATGGGGCAAGGGCATGTTTGCGCCCTTACCCCAGGGTAGGCGCTAGCAGCCCTGATGGACTTGCTCTGAACTGTGCCTGCTGTTTGCTCTGAGCTGTGCCTGCTGTTTAGTAGGCACAGCTCAGAGCAAGCCATGCGGCCTGAATCAGGCCACCCCCCACCACCCCCCCCACCCTGGGCGGGCCCATCTCCCACCCCGCCCACTCCCACCCTGTTCTGCCCTCCTTCCCGCCCTCCCTCCACTCATCAACGCCCTTGTGCCAGACAAACGTGGCTGGCACAGGAGCGTCGCACTGCCTGCTGTTGCTAGTGTTGGCCCAGTGGCAGAGGCGCTAGTGTGAGGGTGCTGGTTGGCTCTCTTGCTCCAGCAAGAGCTGCTGCCATTGAGTCAATGCTAGGAGTTAGCATCAGCCCAACATGGGTGTTTGGATGGGGCTGCCTGTGGGAGAAAAAAAAATGTAATCCTATACTACTTTTTATTTTAATGTTCTGTTTCAGTTCACTTGGAAATCATGAAAAAAAAATACAGTTTGACTTTGCCATGACTAAAACCTCCTAGACAGTTTCTGTTTTCTCTGCTAGTACCTAACAGATGATTTATGTGAATTTTTTTTTTATAATTACCAAAACAAGCACACTCATTGTTCAGGGTTTCCAAATGTGTGCCTCTCGCTTCTAAATTGCTAAATTGGTTGTGGAGGCTGTGCCATTAATTTGCTCTCAAAATTAGCTGACTGTTCTGGTGCTAAGATTTAAAGTTCGTGTCCTTTCATCAGCCACAGGGCAATGTTCTTTTCCAGCCACCGTTCCAATCACAAAGCGTCCTTCATCAAATGCAGTCAACCTAACACCTAAAGGTGACTTCACACTCGTATAGCGTGACCCGAATAATGCCGGTCACTAGGAAAGACACACACGCCAAAGGGAACATGACTTTTGTGTTGCGTATCAATTGTATGTATTTCAAGTTAATCCCCAGCTGAAATAACCTTTATGCTTTTGCACATTCCAAATTTTACCACTTGCCTAAGGAAGTACTCCAATCTATGCTACTTTTTCACTTAAAATGTTCAGTAGCTGTATAATTGGCATCAGTATACTTTTTTTCCTTCCTTGCAAGATAAAAGTACATTAAGAAGAAAGTAAAAGTGTGTGACTTTCGCACAGGAGCACTATCTTTTTAGAGCTCAGAAGTGTTACGATTTATTATTCCAATCAATCAATGAGATTTGGCAGAGCAGCCTCTCTTTTTGTCATGCTCGGAAGATTAGTGTGCACTCGGTTCTGCCTTTAATGCATTCACTCATCTCCGAAGATAGATTCAAATTAGAAGAGTCCACCCCCTACACAGATCATCGTGTAACATCTTTTGCAGCCTGAGGAACAGATCCATAGCAGAGCTCAATGTACAGAATTTCCTATTTCTAATTGTGGTGGTGGCCTCTAGCTTTGATAACGTTTTTTCAAGCGTTAAACCAATGTAGGGAGGATGCGCTTGTCAATAGCGATTAGCCATGGCAGCAAAATTAAACATCCGTATTCGGCAGCAGAATTCCTTGAAATGCCAGCTGTGGCAGGAAAACAGCGGAGGATGGATCTCATCATCCTGCCCTGTTTGTGAACTTTGCCGAGTCATCTGGCTGGCCGCTGTTAGAAACAGTGGGTGGAACAAGATGACCAGATCTGGCAGGACGATTCCTTTCTACTTGTTACAAACAGAAGCACTCTGTATTCAGAGCAAGCTGCCATCTGAGCTCTCCCAAGTTCAACAGCAGCTGTGTGATGTAGCTTTGGGGGACAGGAATACGCTCGCCTGGCTAATACTGTTCAATCAATACATAGCGCATGGATTGTTCAAGGCACTTTGCATATTTATTTCTGTACTCCTTAGGATGCCAATGCAAAGGCAGGCTAATATTAATATCTCCATTATTATTCCCATTATTGCAGACTGTGATGGTGGGGAGCTGAGGATGAGCAATAGTACGGTAATTGGTTCACAGCTGGTTTGCAACTGTTCACAGTCATCTGGTTCACAATTCACAGCACAAATCTAGGGAGGTCGACTTAGAAGTAAGTCCTATTGTGTTTCTCCCCAGACAGTGTTATAGGATTTCTGCTTTAAGGCCCAATCCTATCTCTCCCCAGCCCAGAGTGTGGGGTGCTACCAACAGAGTGTGTGCTGAATTATGTGGTTGGGGGGCATCAGACAGCCCAGGACTTACCTCTCTGTAGACTGCCTGGTCCCCAATAGGTCTCCTTGGTCCTATGCCAGCTCTTTTGCACTTGCTGTGCAAATCATTTTGTAAACTTTTTGTAAATCATTTTCTTTTCTGTGCACATTTGATTTGATTTGATTTGAAGACACCCTTTCAGAAAGTAACTAGAATGGTACGTATGGGTTTAATTTGTCAAGCAGGTTTGGTATCTGCGTTTATGTAGGCACATCTGCGCCTTTTGGCACAAGGTTTCATGCTCTGAATGCTTATCAAAGTAGCAATGAATTTGAGCACTACACACTTCGTTCTACTCCACGCAGTTTGTAAATGTTTTTGATGGAGTTCCTCCTTACTGATTTCCCAACACAGACAGAAGTTATGTTATCGCGTAGACGAGTTGCGATGTTTACAGTCTTGTGACGACGCAAGCATGCTGCGTTTTAATAGCTCGTTGCAGAAAGATGATCTTGCATACTATAGAAGATTGCTGTTTAAACACACGGAAGAACAACGTGACATCGCGCACACATGCATGCACGCAGACATGAGAACTGATGCTGATGCTGCTTGGTGATCATTATGTCAACACAAAAATTAGCCTATTATTCTTGCCGCAATGGATTTACAGCAAACCAACACAGAAATACAGTGGGAATGTCTTTGTAATTACTGTTGAAACATTTGCAAGTACTATGAACTTGTCTGGCATAATGAACTAAATGAAGAGCTTGTTTTACAGCCTGCTTGCTAGTTCACAGAAGAAACGATAAAACAATATCATTGCATCCCTTGATGAAGGGGAACAAATTAACTTCTTGTATTAAAAATGTGTTCTATTATAAGCCTCATGGATGTGATGAGGTTGCCAATGCCAGATTGTTGGGGACTAATGGGCATGTTCTGCACAGGGCCCTCTGTGGCCCTCCAGACACCCCATGATGGAGCACTGGATGTTTCCTCTGCCACCGTACTGATGATTCAACTGGTGTTCCAGCTAGGTGGGCTCTCTGAAGCGCATAGGTCAGCCCTGACTGGTCCTTGACCCCACCACTCTGCACAGCCATCTAAGGAAGGAACATTGTCATGTAAGAGTCCTACGTCAGTTGTGCTCTCCATTTCTTACAACTCCTCCTTGCCTTGTTCAGGACTTGTGGCCAGCGCAACTGCCCAGAGGCGGATCTAAGGGGGGCGCAAATCTCTAAGTTTTGCAAGAAGCCTTACCTTGCAGTGGAAAACACTCCTCTCCTGCACTGTTCTAGCCAATCCTCATAGGGAAAAGCAACATCTTGGCGTTGCTTACTGGCTACAGCAGCAAGGGAGAGGAGGGATTTACATGACAGGGTAAGGCTTCTTGCAAAACTTACAGATTTGCTCCCCCTTAGATCCGCCTCTGCAACTGCTACCAGCACTGCAGACTCCCCTGCAGCTTCGAGCTTCCCCTTGCCAGAGAGAACATGGAAATGGTCTGGATCAGTGAGACTTGATTACTGATTTGGAATCAGAGCCTAGAAATACTCCCTTTTTTGTTCAGCATAACCTCCTCCTCACAACAGCACCATAAGCCATTTGGGCTCAACAACTGCTTGAGAGCAGCAGGGCACCACATGTTTTTTTTTTTTAATTATTATTTCTCCCTTTGCATCTTTGGCAGCAGTGCCTGCTGGCATATAATCTGCCCTTATCACTTAAGTCCACTTAACCTAATTTAAAACAACCCTTCTATTCTCTTTCTCCCTTCTCTCTCTAGAAACAATAGGCATTTCTAGTCCACCTGTGGCATCGCAAAAGCCAGTAGTAAAAAACTCCACCTAAACATACTGAAAAGACAAAGAAAAGGAAGCCCCCCTTACACACACACACACACACACACACACACACACACACATACACACACACACACCTCTCCCACTCTTCAGATACAGATGCTTCTGCTGCAAGGGTGGGCAGGCAGATGAGTGATCTGAACTCTCCTTTGTACACTAAACCAGCCCCGGTTGGGGCAATAGCCATGCAAGAACACATAAACTTTGCTCCATCTCTAGACATCCATTCAGGTTCTTGAGACATCCACTCATGCTTGAGACGCACTGATCACGGTCGGAACTACGGCCATGATGCCCACGTTACTCTGAGCAGCCCTGGATTCTCCCACATTTGTGGGTCTCAACCTTTGTACAAAGGAGCTCTGATTCTTATACAAATTTGAGAATCTGCATGCTTGAAGCAGCACTGCCCTGTTTGCCTTGCCTGATCCTGCCTTGTGATCATACCCTTGCCTGTTCTACTGCTTTCTCTTGCGGCCTATGCAAGAACAAGGAAAACAAGGGGACAGTCATTTTGTAGTTCTACCCTCTAAGGAAAGGCTAAGTGCTGCAGTGATGGTGAGCAGAATTAAGAGTGCGTTGCCATAATAAGATATTGATTTCATTTATTTAAAAATCTTTCCAGTCCATTTTTAGTAAAATAAATCATAAAAAATAACAGCCAAATAACTGAAAGAATAAAACAACAGAATTACAATAAGAGACAATGCAACAATGCATCATTCCCTACCAAAGGGATTAATAGCCTAATCCTATGGTTGGACAGCACCAGTACTGTGCCCGCAATGCCAGCACTGGGGGTGCAATCCTAACTGGAGTTAGGCCGGCACAGTTACGCCAGCAAAGTTTGGCCGGCACAAGGGACACCATAAAGTATGTTTGGACCACTCTCAGAGTCAGAGAGGCCAGCACACAGACGTGCGCCATCCTCCCTGACTCTGAGAGTGGTCCAAACGCGCTTTACGGTGACAGTCAAACTTTACTGGCCTAACTGTGCCGGCCTAACTCCAGGTTAGAATTGTGCTCTGGGTGTCATAAAAGTGCCATAAAGCACTTTTCAATACCAACTAAGCAGCAATAACTACTTCTTGCAGGCAAGAAGGTCTGCACCATCCATGAGCACTTCATCCCACCCAATGGCTGCCTGGGCAGGTAAGTGTTGTGCTGGGCAGTGGGAGGGTGGCAGGATGAGGCATTCTGGAGGCAGGATGAGGTGGGGTGGTAAGGTGTTTTCGGGTGGGAAAGGGCAGGGTGGGGCAGGGATGGTAGAACAGGTTCCCACTGCATCCTAATCCCGTACTGGGCCTGAAACTCCTACACAGGCTTATTTGGTTCTGGGCCCGCTAAATAGCTGGCACAGATCCCAGGAGCCCCATTAAGCAAGCTGGGGCTGTACTTGGGGGTAAGGGGACAAATGTTCTTTTACCCCAAGGAGACTTCCAGTCTGCTCAACTCCAACAATAGATACAGAATGGGCCCAGTGGCCGCTATGCACTAGCATTGGATAGGATTGGGGTGCGATATTGCCTTTTCATACGCTGATTATAAAGCAATCATTATTCACCCCTGCGCAGTGACCTGTCCAGTGGCTGCTGCTGGTTTTGCATTGTTCTGCATTCTTTTAGATTGTGAGCCCTTTTGGGACAGGGATCCATTTAACTTTATTATTATTTGCCTGTAAACCACTTTGTGTTGAAAAGCTGTATATAAATACGGTTGGTTGATTGATTGATGATAAAGCATTAAGATTAGCGAGTAAAATTCTGCTCTGGTGATACTGCTTGGTGTAAGAGGGCTTATGACAGTTGCAGTACTGGCAGCTTTCTTTCCTTCACAGAGCAATTCTCAGGCTCCCAATCCAGGAACAGTGTCGGCGACTTCAATAAATTGCTTGGACTGATAAGATTGCTCTAAGCAGTCCCATCAAATTCAATCGCATCTCTGGAGTGTGATTTGAGAACTTACAACCTATGCTTAACTTTCTTTCTTAACAGAAATGATGACAGATATGATTCCGCCCAAGTAGCTCATGCCTTTCTTTCTTTTTTTTCTTCCTCACACATCTGGAAAAGCAAGACTGGGTTATGAGTGACTGCAAAGCAGTTGGCAGAGGAGAGAAGGCACATCTTAAGGGCTGGCCCACACATCCCTACACCTCACTTGATCTCTCATCACTTCATCATCATTATAGCTTACTGACTTGCGGCTATGGATATGCTGGGTTCAGTTTCAGATGTGGATATTATAGTTCTATAGGTGCAGACAAGCCTCTCACACTTCCATTATGTCTGATTTGTTTGGATTTAATTTCTGCTGGGGGTAAAATATATCATTGGCAGTTGGGTGTGCACAGGCTTGTGCATGTTACCCAGAGAAAAATAAATCAGATGTGGCTTAATGTGCAACATCTTAGATGAATGTAAAAGGCAACAAAGAGCATTGGTGAACCTGACAGGCAATTCCCACCATCTTTACAACAACAGGAAACTCCCCTTCACCACAGAAATCAAGCATTCACATTTAAATTGAAGGTTCATCCATTTGAAGGTTCATCGATAGATTTGCTGTGGAGGTAGGGGAAGGGGGAAATCTTGACAGTTTAACCTCTATTTTTTCTTTCTTTCTTTCAGTCTTCACACAGGATGGTTCAAGAAAGATGATGCACTATTTAGTTTTGGAATCTTGAACCAGAAAAAAAACAACACACCTTTACTAGAAGTGAAATGCCAAGGGCTTTCCAACTGCTTGCCAGTTTCACAATTTCCGGGAATATACTGCAGAGCTGGGGAAAGCACATGTTAATTTCTCTCTTGATCTTGGTTGCTTTGGGGAAAAAAAACATCATGCATACTTAATATTAAGCTTCCCGAGACTGGAGACTGGCAGCGCAATCCTATATCCCCTTTGCGCCTGCGCTAAGCTCTTGCGCTGGCCGAATGCTATTGCAAACGTGCCACAAAGCACATATGCGACAGCGCTGTGGCGCTAGACCGGCGTGAGCAGCAGTACCAGAGCTTGGGTGCCGCCGCAACTGTCGGCAGCTCCAGCCATGCGCCAGTCAAACGTCAGCTTTGCTTGGTTGGTGCAGGACCGCCATGAGGGCGTTCCAGAGGTGTTCCTGGGGTGTAACTGGGTGGCGCAGTGGGCAGAGACAGCGGTTGTGACACGGTTGTGATGTAGGATGGCCATAGTGCCAAATCCTAATGCCCATCTCTGGCCATGGTGGCCCCAATTTGGGCCGCTCCCGCACATGTTCTTCTGTGCCTGCAAAGTAGCAGGCACAGATCCAAACAGGCCCATAGGGGCGACTGGGGCTTATGCTGGTGCAAGGGGAAAACCTCCCCTTGTCCGTCACGTTGCTGCTGCTGCCTCCGAATGGGCTGTAGGATACAGCCCTGCGATGTCGACCTTACTAGGCTGGCTTTGTATAGGATTGTGCTCTGGGGGAATAAAATGCAGGTAACTGGGGCTCAGCCAGGAGATAGGAGATGAGCAGCAGTTTGGGGTGGGTAATACTATATGTTGGTGAAGAAGGTATTCACACAGAACTGCTGTGAATATCTGAGACAATTCATGGACATCATGAACTCAAAACAGCAGAAAACATCAATGAAATAGCTGAGCTGAGTGTGTAGCTCACTCACACATGTAAAACATTGAATAATGTGCCTGCTTGCATGGGTCAGCCCTCTGTTTTCCCTTCCCATTCCAGTCAGTAGGTTTTCAACTCATTCACAGGAAAAATGCCTTACTGTATAAATGCTATGGGAAAATGCAGCACCACTGAATTCAGTCAGAATACGTTCAAATAAATAGTTTGAAGAAAGGATATTGTTGTCAGCTCCACTTCTCCTCTAGAAACAGAAGCTCCACTTCTGGCAAAGATGTCCAGTGAATGTGCAAAAGTAAATCTTCCGGATTTTCCAAAAGGACAACATGTCTATGATGTCTATAACATGTTGCCCAAAATGTCTATGATGTCATCGACATGGAGTCACCCAAAATGTCTATGATGTCATCGACATGGAGGTGCCCAAAATGTCTATGATGTCATTGACATGGAGGTGCCCAAAATGTCACCCACAAGTCTATGAAAACAGGTTCTAACATCTAAGCAAAACATTGAAATCATGACATTTTTTTAAAAAGGGAGAATGTCCATTCCTGGCTTGTGCCTTGAAGCTGTGCTGCAGAATTATATTAATTGCCCTGTGCCAATTAATTTGCAGGATGTTGGAGTTGATATGGGTATATCATATCAACTATATGATAAGTATGGGTGGTATTAAGAGGGATTTTTTAAAATCAAGTATTAAAAGGATGGAAACATTACCTAGCTAATTCCATGACATCATTACCACTTGAAATCATATATACATAAACCACACAAACATTTATAGATGGATTTCAAACAGTCCTGGCAAGGAATAATTAACCTTCTTGTTTCTGTTGTTGAGAATTCAATGTTTCGTTGCCACAGGTCCGCTAGAATGTTTGTTTCATCTACTAAATTTTGTATCAGAAAAAAAAGAAGAAGCCTGTGTTGACAACATAATGAATTGGTTTATTGTTTCAATAACACCACCACTCTGAAAAGATCTTCTCGGTTTCAAATGTGGCCAAATCACTTGTCAGTTGACACACTTTTAGCAAATTTTGCATTTCACAGATGAACCCCAGGAGACAGTTCAAAGGCTCTCTTCATGAAACAGCCCTCTACGGAAACATATGGGCTAGTTTTGCTCTTGGGCCTAAGGTAAACAATGTGCAAAAAAACCCCAAAACCCTAATACTGGCTAAATCTCTTGCCTCTGGGATTGGGGCAGAGTCAGCTTGCCACAACAAGAATCTCCCTTTACCTCTCTTGGCAATTTTTTTTTGGTATCATAAAACTATAAACACATTCAAATAGTCCTCCTGGGAAGGAAACAGCATCATTTCCTTTTTCTGTTATGTAAACAGTTTCAGACTAGTGAGTTTCCAATTGAACAGATGGTAGGAGGAATGCTGACTTTCTAGGGGAATCAATACTGCTAGAGTACAAAACACTGGTGGGAATTCAGCACAATGACTTGCACAAATACTCGGTGCCCATACAACCAAACCCAAATGAATCTGGTGGCACCTTGAAGAGTGGCAGATTTACTGGGACATAATATTTTGTGGCCTAGAGTTCATGTTGTCAGATCCATGGCACACAGAGGGAGAAACAATCAATCCTGCAAACTGGGATGTAAAGTGCAAAGTATAGGTTGGGACATTTGCTGCTAAGCTCAATGAGCGTAATGACAACTCAGCTTCTCGACTGGATGTTCAGCTGGGAAAATCAGCTGGGATCTGAGCAGTGGAGAGGAAAGAATCTCCCATCACCAACACTTCTGTAGCTCCAAGAAGCAACATGAAGAATTCACCTCTTTGCTGTCCTATTTCTCAGCACCATGGAGGGAGCATCTGGCACATGTATACCTTCTAATGGAAAGTGTGTTGTTTGGGAATTACCAGCAAGGCTTTTGCCTTACAAACACCCCACCACCACCACCACCAGTTAGAGCAACTACTAATACTATTAAATAGGGTGAGAGTCAGGATGGTGGAGTGGTTTGTGCTGGACTTAGAACTGGAAGATCCAGGTTCATATCTCTGCTCAGTTTTTTTTTTTTTTAAATAGAATGAAGATATTCTATTCCTGTTTCATTGCATTCTGCATGAAATTCTATATCAGATGGTATAGAACATGATGATGTTATTCATGCATACCAAGGTTTTCATAATTTTGGCCACTAGTGTCAAGCTCAGCTTGTTGCCCCCCTAAAGCTTGTTGCCTGGTGCAATTGCACCCTCCTGCACTTCTTTAGCTACACTCTAGCCATCCCCCCTCCTCTTGAGAGCCATTCCTAGCAGCTAGAGAAAAATGGAGGCTACTATGAATGACTCTGAAGAGGGGAGAAAGTGATTGCTTGCCAAACTTAGTATTATGATCCCCCTCTACAGTAGGTGTGCCTCTGGCATGTTCTGCATTCTGTAGTGGAGTTCTAGTCACAGAGGCCTCCTCAAGGTAAGAGAATGTTTGTTCCCTTACCTTGGAGCTGCATTGCCTTTATCCCAGTGCTGGAAAGTTGGTTAGGATTGCTCCCTAAGTATGCAATCTGGATGACTTGTGGAAACCAAGGCAGACAAATGAGAAACAATAAATGTAACCACTTTTGGAAAAATAAAAGTCTTGTTGCTGTTATTTCCCTTGTTCCAAAACAGAACTTTCTGAAAGAAAGAAAGAAAGAAAGAAAGAAAGAAAGAAAGAAAGAAAGAAAGAAAGAAAGAAAGAAA
>JAJKFI010000045.1:6157791-6177683 GCA_029204185.1 Lerista edwardsae
AAAGAAAGAAAGAAAGAAAGAAAGAAAGAAAGAAAGAAAGAAAGAAAACAGCAACACACCACCACATTATTCCACCTACTTTTCTTTACCTCCCTTTCCTAATTCAGGGCCATAAACATGATATATGTGAATCTGTGGATCTGCCAAGTGCCTCCGACATCATTCACTCTAGTCCATGAAAGCGGATGGCACAATCAATCTGTTAGTCTTTATGATTCCATAAGACTCTGTCTAACACCGCTGCCCCTCTTGAATTTGTCACTGTGGAATGAACATCCCTAGAGACAGGGAAATAGAGGAGACCTTGCCAAGGACCAAGCCTACCTGTCTGTGTATGCTGATATTACTGCGCCGTCTGAAGCCCTGCAGGAATCATAGGGCTCGGTGGGCAAAACCAAGGAATCAGCTGATTCAAAAGTAGGATGCAAAGGTGGAAAGGGCTTGAAAGGCTACCCTGAGACTGGGTGGGACTGTACTTGCAGCAAGTTCTAAAGAGGGAATCAGGGCAAGGGAGCTGAGGCTGCTTTTTCCAAGGAAAGGGGGCACATTGGAAGATGGCCCAGAAAGGGATGGTTCTTCAGCAGGGGCTGTGGCTTTGTGCTCACAAGGGGTGCCTGTGCAGCAAGTGCTGAAGCAGCAGTTTCTCAGTTGCACTCAGGAGGGGACGTGGGGGGGGGAGAAAAAAAGATGGCAAGAAAATAGATTGGTTGGTTGGGTGCCAGCTTGCACAGTTGCTCTTGGAAAGCAGAAGGAACGGGAGTAGTTAACACAGCATTGGTGGGTCCACAGACAACAGTTCCAACAGCAAGGTAGGTTGCGGAATGAGGAACAAAGACACATCGGGTCCTGCTGAACCAGCTTTTTATACAGCTAGGATTGGAGACTCTTCTTTTGTGTTGCTGACAACATTTTTTATGCCAAGTCAGGCAAAGTGGACGCACCAGCTGCATCATGCGACGCCCCCTGCACTTACCGGCGCGATGGTGCAGCACCTGGAAGTGATTTGACAGTGCTGCAATGAAATAATTG
The DNA here is from genome assembly GCA_029204185.1 of Lerista edwardsae. Taxonomy (NCBI): domain Eukaryota; kingdom Metazoa; phylum Chordata; class Lepidosauria; order Squamata; family Scincidae; genus Lerista; species Lerista edwardsae. The sequence goes on from JAJKFI010000045.1 coordinate 6,158,821, forward strand.
CCATCACACACACCACTGAATCACTTCCGGGATAGATATTTCTTACTGTTGAGAGCCTCAGGGAAGGTAGTAGGGCCTATCCACCACCAGACATGGGGCAGGACTTCACTCAGGAGGAACCTGGGTGGCGTGCATGTCACTTCCATGGCACATCACCTGGGGCCTCCTCAGCGCCAGCCACCTGCTCTGTCAGGAAACTCCCAGCACATGGCTTCTCTTCACAGGTTCAAATGCAAGCAAGGAGTTGCTAGTCACGGAATCTTTTAAGGAATGAAAGCAAGGCAAGGCTTGTCCTAGGCTAGCCAGCTAAAGGTGCAGGGTGACTGCTCTGACAAAGTTGCAACCTTTCTCCTGGCCTGTGGGATCTATGTACTTTTGCCATCAGTCTGAATTGGCCTGCCACTCATGGAACTGGCCTGGGTCATGGTCTACTGGCACCACATACATGTGTATACGAACACATGTATACATGCATCACACATAATAAAAAAGGCTGTCAGGCAACCAATGTGGTTAAGATTTGGGACTAATCCCATCCATTTCCCTCCTGATTCATGGTTGTCTATTATTCTGATTGTACAAAGGAAAGATTGCCGTTTCCCGTTTCTCTCACTGATGCACTCATAAATTTGCAAGGTATCTTTAGCGCTTTTTTTGCTTGGACTGTTTATAATTTTGAAATATATGACATCTGTTGGCTTTTATTGGTAGTAGTGACTGCCTGTTGCAACATTATTTAAAGAAGCATTTTATCGACTAATCTATAACTCAGAGTAGCTTAAATATGTTCATGATTGCCTTTGGTGCCAAGTCACTTTACTGGAATGTGTAAAACAAAATAATTATATCATGGTGATCAATGGCCAAATGAGTTTTCTAAACAACCCCAGTAGTTTTTAAATATTTAAAAGCACTATTTTCTACGGAAGGGAAAGTCAGCATATATCTTTTGTGAAGTCTAGACTCATTTAGAGGCAACACTGATTAACAATGTGCGTTAATGATAGTTCTCCCTAAAGAAAATGAATTATGTGCAACTTTCAGAAGACAATTTATAGGAGCCATGAATTTGCTATTATTGCGTAGGTCAATGGAATCAAGACTCAGGTTAATTATAGTGAATGTTAGCCAGTGAACAAAATAATAGCTTTCAGTGGAGGTTGTTAACATAACGCCCGATGTTAATATCAATGAAACAAAAGGTAACTCCCAGGACTCAGGACGTTTGGGCTAAATTATACATTTGTAATAGTAGTCACTTTCTCTAGACGTTGAGCTCACCATTACTTTGGAGAAATGGAAAATGGGATTTGATTGTAAGAATTGAAAAGGGTATGTGTAACTGCAGAGGGACACTGCTGGGCCATCTTCAAATGTCACGTCATGTAAGCCTTGTTCAGTATGAAGGAAGGGTGAGTCACAATTGCCCTTTTGCCTACGAACATAATATTTAAGCAGGACTCCTGTTGACATTATAATCTATAACAGTGGCCCCCAAACTGGAGACTGCTGCATCTGTAAAAAGGCTCCACGGCGTGACCTGCACTTGGCGTTCCACTGGGGAGTGAAGCGATGGTCACGCCTACAGTTCCCATGTGTCACCATGGCCAGCCATGCCTGCCCAGAATGGCAGGCACTCAGCCTGCTGGGGTGATACAACCAGGAAGCTGTTGGCTGTGGCGACAATTGGGAACTGTAGGCGCAACCATCACATCGCTCCCCCGCAGAACATTGAGCGCCGGTCACCCGGGGGAAGGAAAAAGGGGGCACCGGAGCCAGATTGTGGGCTGGAGTTTTGAGCCCCCTGTTCTAGAATAATAATATTCAGGCCAAGTAGACATGACTGGTTTTATTGATTCTTAAGAGCTTCTCAGATATGGAAACCATCCATGGGTTTTTGGAGAACTTTTTAGTGGTTTCAAATATATATACCCATATCATTATTCTAAAAATTGATCTTTGAAGGTAAAGCTTTAGATATACTTACATTTCACACAGTGGTATAATCCTCTTTCCTTTTTTTTCCTGTCCGAAGGTCATGTCATCAAGGACATCACAAATGTTGTCCTTTTCTATTATCTTGGAACCAGTGGTGTCATCTACTCACCAGTAGACGGTACGCTGGGCGGGGCTTAGCGTGATCGACAGCCCGTCCACTCACTTCCGCTTTCTTCGCGCTCCCCATGCGGCTTTCCCTCGCCTCGGAGGGAGTGCCTGCTCGCCAGGGGGGATGGGTGGGGGGCGCGACGGGTGCCTGGGCAAGCAGGCGCCCCCTCCGAGGTGAGGGAAAGCCGCGTGGGGAGCACGAAGAAAGCGGAAGTGAGTGGACGGGCTGTCGATCACACTAAGTCCCGCCCAGCGTACCGTCTACTGGTGAGTAGATGACACCACTGCTTGGAACCTAAACGGCGGCTAATAAACAGCATGTAAGACGTTATAGCTAGACAGGAGAACAAATATATTATTTTTATTTAAGCAAACAATGAGTGACATGATATATAGACTTTTCCAGGTGAGATTTGCTTCACTCTGTCATCATTTACCTTTAAATGGGTAATCAAGACCGTATTGAGGAAACTTCCCTGACTGCACCCCCACTGCAGGATGGCACATGCCCTATTGGCACAGTTGCAAGGTGGGCTAGGATTGGGTCCTGCCTCATTTCAGCAAGCTTTGGGTTTCTAGTTGGTTGCTATGTATGACCTTTGATCTGCTGATATTGGAATTCAGGGCTGCTTTCTAGTCACATGACATTTTAATAAAATTATTTCTTAATGAATGTAATCAAATATGCTTTAAGCCTTGTTAGATGGTGGATATTTATTACTTTGAATATTTCCTATAGGAAAGGGAGATTATAGAAAAAATACTGAAATAAATGCATAAATATAAGGATATATATATAAGGTTTTCGTGGCTGGTATCGCTATTATTGCAATTAAAATTGTCCAGGATTAAAGACCACAGTAGTAAAAACCTAACATCTTACTCTCGTCTTTGGAGGGCCTTCTCAAAGGTTTGTAAGCACAATGAAACTATTTATTATAATGAAACTATTATTAAGAAATGTTTGCATTTGGACATATATAAATAGATAATCCATATATGATAGATAAATGCTCTCACATCCAAAATGAGGTAGATGTCCTACATCTAATGCCCTTACATTAGATGTAATGCAGCTCAATGCCTGTACATCCCAAATGCAAACAGGACACTCTGGAAAGATAACAAAGAGTCTTGTGACACCTTAAAGATAGATAAATTTATTTGAGCACAGGTTTTCATGAATTACAATCCATCAATGTGTGCAATTTCCATATGCATTATTCTGTAATTCTCTTATGGCACAAAAAAGGTTTGGGGGTGTCATGAAACTTGTCAGTCAGTCAGTCAACAGGTACTTATATACCACTGTTCAACACGAAGTTCACAAAGCGGTTTACAGGCAAATAGTAATAATGAAGTTAAATGGCTCCCTGTCCCAAAAGGGCTCACAATCTTAAAAAAAGGCAGATCGCCAGCAACAGCCACTAGAAAGACTGCGCTGGGGTGAAGAGGGACAGTTACTCTCCCCCCTGCTAAATATAAGAGGAGCACCACTGGAAAAAGTGCCTCTTGCCCAGTTAACTTGTTTCATGTGGACCTTGTTCTTGTGTTAGAGGTGGGAGTGAAGAGAACTACTTGTGTGTAAAAGTTTCAGGTGAAGGTGATTGGCTTCATTGGGGAAAAGTTAAAAGTCTCAGAGAGCAGACCCTCTTGGCTGCTTTCAGGGGAGGTTAGCTTCATTGTGTGCTATGAGTACAGGGGATGAGGGAGGCCGTGATAGCTGGTTGCAGTTAGTCAGTGAGAGGTAAAACTCTGCGGGGTGTTTTTTCTTTTTTCTTTTTAGTTCCTCTCAGTTAGTTTATAAACAGAGGGTTTTACTATAGGGAAGAGTCCTATAGGTGGAAGCCTCTCTGCTTGTAATTTTACTATTTGGGTTTTACAATACAGAGGCTCTTTAATTTTATTTTTAACCTTGTATGTATGTTAATAAAAAATTGGGTTTTTATTTATTCTGGTTGGTTTTCTTTTGAGAGGGATTTGCCTGGGAACTCCCCCCCCCCTTTTTTTTGTATTAAGCCTGGTCTAATAGCAGCATCAGCTGCCTAAGGAGAGGGAAGTCACCCCCCCCATCATAATAGGGGATATTAGAAATAAACACAACAGAAATAAACAAGTCAATCCACTGGAGGCATGAATGACCTGCTTATTAGTCTGTGCTACTAAAATTGTGACTGCCGAACTTGTTATTTCTGGAAAACCAGTCAGTGTTCAGTCAAAGTTAGCCCACTGTCTGTTGCAGTGTAAATCAAGCACCAGGCTACAATTGACAATTGCTAATGTTTGTTTCTGAAGCAAAATTGCACCATTCCCAGATTATCCACTGTCAATGTAATGCTCCAAAGAAATGCTTCAAGGGTATCTATTTAGTCCTCTGATACATGTTAACTTGCAGAAAATAGCAGGGTGGGTAGCGACCATAGGATTAAAAATAGGAAAGGACAGGAAGCTCTCATCCACTTAAACAAGTTTGTTTAGACAGGTATACGCCGCAGGTCAAACCTGGGAGATGGTTTCAAATATCAGCAGCATGCTTGGGCTATGGAGAAGTAACAAAAGGACAGAAGATTCTGACATATTCACTGGAAATCTATAGCTCTTATCTGGCTGGCAAGTAGTTTTGCTGGTGGCCTTTACAGGACAGGAATTGTGGTCTCCCCTGCAGCCAGCATTTAGTAGTCAGTCAGGAGGGTGACTTTGGGGGCAGGTGGAGGAGAAACAGAACAAGCCTAATAGCCAGCTGCATTTTTACAGCTTTCTCAGGCAATAGGAGACAGCACAGGGCCAGCATATGGGTTGGAGGGCTATACTAGAATCAGGGCGGGCTCCAGGAGAGGTGGAGTCCAATGTGGGGCATTCTACGGGAAGCCCCATCTTTCCCACGGGGCCCATCAATCACCAAGAAAAGTTCTTGTGTTGCAGCATGTGGCACCTGGAAATAGTTGGTGGTGACATGATGATGCCTCCACCAACTGCTTCCAGGACACCCATTTTGGGCAGTTTGGAAGTAGGGAAAGGTGGGAGGGCCCAAGGTAAAGCTTCTCTGCTCACCCCACTGACTTACAGTTCATTGAGATCCCAGCTGCAGCAGCGGGCAATATGTTCACTCTGTTGGTGCGGGTTCCCCAAAGTGTGGGGTCCAATGTGACGACATTGGCCACATTGGCTTAAGGCTGGACCTGCCTTGTTGTTGTTGTTGTTCAGTCGCTAAGTCGTGTCCGACTCTTCGCGACCCCATGGACCACAGCACGCCAGGCCTCCCTGTCCTCCACTAGCTTCCGCCCAATTTCATGTTCATCGCTTAGGTGACACTATCTAACCATCTCATCCTCTGCCGCCCCCTTCTCCTTTTGCCTTCAATCTTTCCCAGCATGAGGGTCTTTTCTAAAGAGTCCTCTCTTCTCATCAGGTGGCCAAAGTATTGGAGCTTCAGCTTCAGCATTTGTCCTTCCAGGGAGCAATCAGGCTTGACTTCCTGGAGAATTGACTGATTGGATCTCTTTGCAGTCCAGGGGACTCTCAAGAGTCTTCTCCAGCACCATAATTCGAAAGCCTCTATTCTTCATGCTCTGCTTTTCTTACAGTCCAGATCTCACATCCATACATTGCTACTGGGAAAACTTGCATGAGCAAAAAAAACGTATGTGCAAGTCATTTTCCCACTTCCCCGCAATCTTCTACAAAGCTTCCTTGATAGTTGCAATCCTTCCAAAAGAGGCTGGGAGAGGGAAGAATTGCATGAATTGGGTGGAGTTACCTTCCATGAAGGAGCTCTACTCACAGAAGGTACGTCCACTGAATTCCCTGCAACTTCGCTTCTCTACTTTACATGACATCTTGTTCCTGAAGATCCTCTCACCTCCCTGAAAGACTGACAGCACAATCCTAGGCATGTCTACTTGGAAGTAAGTATCAATACATTCAATGGAGCTTACTCTCAGGAAAATGTGTACAGGACTGTATCCTTAGGCTGTGTCTGCAGAGGCCTGATTGTGAAAGGAGGGGGTAGGAAAGGTCTGTGCATGAGCTTCCTTCTGCTTGTACAACTAGTATGGCCGGTGGTTATAACTTGTAAGAAGAGAGTTACCAGCACCATACACTTTAACCTGGAAAATCTACCACCTAATCTCTCCTCCCAAGTACTGTAAGGTGTGAGTATTCAGGAGAGAGAGGGAGAGAGAGAGATTCTGCATATGATCAGAGACACTGTGTCACAGCTGAGCTGTGATCTTCGAAACAGACTCTGTGCTGTAGCCAACTCTTGGCACAAATTAAGATTCAAGTCTGAAAGGGTTAAACTATTCCAGCTTTGCATGCCGTGCAGTCTGCACTCATCCCTGCCAGTAAATTGGAGTGGTTCCGAGAGGCATGAATATTTCATACCTGCTCAAAATATGCCACTGACTTGGTCCAATGTGTGAGCAGAAAAAATCAGTGCCTGCTTGACAACAAATGATTTGTTCAAAGCTACTTCGCTGTTTATTGGCTAAATTGACTCTCTGTCAATTCAACACAAAATCTAATAAGAAACCCCCAAAGTTATGCAGAACTAGCCCTACTTTTTATATTGCTGAACATTATTTCAGGGTTGTTAAATTATTTATGAAAGCAGTGCTCACGAAGGGATACAGTCACTGGATGTGCACATAATATTCCTACTGGAATTTCCTACTGAAAATCCTATTATAATATGACTCAGGGCGCAATCCTATCCTGGAGTTTGCTGTCCTCCCTGACTCCGAGAGTGGTCCAAATGCACTTTACTGTGCATTTGAGACACTCCTGAGCCAGCTCAAGTGACTTGTGCCAGCCTACCTACAGGTTAAGATTGCGCCCATAGGTACACTTTTACAATAACTTCCACTTGCAAGAGTTGAAAGGTGGATGTTTCTTATAATTTGTCTTCTTGACTTCAATATTTAGATGGTTTCCAGTGGAAACAAATAATACCTCAGCTTGTCTCCAGCCTCAACTTTTGAATCAATTAATCCATTTCCTTAAACAACAGTTCCCAAACTGTGTGCCTGGGACCCACCATGAGCACATTTTTGTTGGGTTGCAAAACTTACAGAGCAGATTAGGCTATGTGCATCAAGGGTTAAACAATTTGCTAGTTGGGGGTGGGAAGCACTGCTGCCCAATCATCATTATAGTCACACCTCTTGACATGTATAAATCAGGCAGAAGCCTCTGGGGCCTCTAAAAAGTTTGGGAACCTCACAGTGGCAAGCCCAGTGGTGTCATTCAAATGATTTAGGAACAGGAACTCACTTTTGAGTTCAAATTCAAATGTTGAAAAAAAACAAAAAAAAAAAACCTGGAAGCAGCCACAGAGCCCGTTAGGATCCGGAACGTCCGTTCTGGTCCGTTCCCCCTGAATGACATCACTGGGCAAGCACATCTATTTGTTGTGGTGGTCACTTGCCCCGGAGGTGGGTGGGATGGAGGCAGCTTGCCTCTCGCAGCTGTGAGCCATGCAAGAGGCGTTCCGCCTGCCTGCCCCTGTGCTGAACCAGCTCCAAAATGGAGTGTGGCCTGGTGGTGTGGTGTGGTGAGGTGGTGCAGGGGGCAGGGAGCTAGTGCAGGGGTGACCCTGCCCTATGGCGGAACCTCAGCTGGGTCTGCCAGTGGAACCACTTCTTTCCAACTCAAATAGCCTTGGGTTTGCTATTTTATGGATAGCTATTTCTACTTGTGTATCTGACAAACACTGAACATAATCCTTTTATGTTGTCTCCTGTCGTCATTTCCCCCCCAATAATGCAAAGGGGCACGCCTCACCAATTGTCCTTTATAAAGGACAATTTATAAAGTTCTTTATAAAGAACTTTATAAAGTTCTCATCCACTTTCACTTGGGTTTTCTGAACAAATTTTTTCCCTACACTCCTGAAGATAAAGAATCCCAGATAACTAAACACATCTGCCTTTCAACTATGTACAGGGATCAACTTGTAATTGGTGAGTTCAGGAAGTAGGAGAGAGAGAGAATGAGAGAGAACACAGTGTACGAAAACATTTGACTGCATTGGATTAGACTCTTGTTTCTGGCATTACTGAGAAGAAACCTATTTTCTGGCTATCACTTAACAGTGTCTACAAATTTGGCAGCTCTGTAGGGCATGTTTGGCAGGTAGAAGGTACAAGGAACAAGGCCTTGTGTGTTTTGTTCAGTGTGTCAGTGGTATTGGGCCACATCATAACTGGAAGCTTGGCAGAACTCCTCAAACCTACAAAACATTAAGGAGAAACACATAATTAATGTACCAGCCCTGACCATTGTTCCTTAACACAGATGTTTCGTTTTAATGCTAGTAGGCAGTGTGTGCCTTCAGACTAAAGCATGCGCAAAGGTGGCAGGTACAGTCCTACTCCAATATAAACTGACAAATCTCTCATGGATTTTAAAGGAGCAGCGGGACAATCAAAAAGGTAAAGTTTCTTTCTGGAAGACAAGTGAGTAACACACTGGTTATGTATCAGTTTGCTGGTTTTACAAAATGGGCATTAATCAGCCAAATTAAACACCTTTGCATACCAGTGTTTTTTCTTAATTTCTTGATGCTTTCATTAATTCCAGTTGTTTCCAAGCCTTTTTGCATCCAGCTATGCCATGGAGGTGGGATGTGGTGGTGCTGGGGATGTGGTGGCGCTGTGGTTTAAACCGCTGAGCTGTTGAGCTTGCTGACCGGAAGGTTGGCAGTTTGAGACCACGCAACTGAGTGAGCTCCCGTTGCTTGTCCCAACTCCTGCCAACCTAACAGTTCAAAAGCACATAAAAATGCAAGTAGATAAATAGGTACCACTTCAGTGGGAAGGTAAATAGTGTTTCATTTGCCTTGGTGTATAGTCATGCTGGCCACATGACCACGGAAACTGTCCTCAGACAAATGCCGGCTCTTCGGCTTAGAAACGAAAAGTTGGTCATGACTAGACCATTTGGTCACAGGGAAACTTTACCTTTTTATGCCATGGAAAGGGCGCAATCCTAACCTGGAGTTAGGCTGGCAGAGTTAGGCTAGCAAGTATGGCCGGCACAAGTGTCACAGTAAAGTATGTTTGGACCACTCTCGGAGTCAGAGAGGCCAGCACACAGATGTGCACCATCCCCCCTGACTCCAAGAGTGGTCCAAACGTGCTTTACGATGTCCCTTGTGCTGGCCAAACTTTGCTAGCCTAACTGTGCTGGCCTAACTCCAGGTTAGGATTGTGCTCTTAGTTGAATGCTGTCTTATAATCAGTCCAGTTTATATGAAGGTCTGTTTTCCTTCTCTTGCAATTTTTGAATAACTTGTCTGTCAAGGGCTGACCTTTTGTGTCAGATTATTAGTAATAATCATATTTATATACCATTAGAACAGGAGTCGTTCACAAAATCAATTTACAAATGATTTGCAGTCATTTTAAAAAAAGGACTTCAGTGCAAGATGATAAGCAAAAAGCACATTACTAGAACAAACCAGAGTTTGGATAGGCCACATTATTTCCCAAGGTGGTAAACAGCAGTGAACTCACACACTATCAGTCTCTGATAGTTTTTACAAAGGAAACATCTCTCAAAGTTCAGGGATCTAATCATACCTGCCCCCACTGAATATCCTCACTGAAGTAGACATATGGTGTAAATTAACATGACCTGTACATAAGAACGTAGAACAGTCTATGTAGATTAACATAAATGTCCACCGAAAACCATGCATATATGAACAAAAAGCACTGGAAGACAAAAAAAGAAATATTGCCCAAATCATAATAAATTAGTCGTATGCTGATTCCTGTTCTGTGTTTCATACCACAAATTATTACCACAGATTTAAACTTCCAGGAAATTGCCTTTTTGGCCAGACATACATAAAACAAATTGTGTCCTGCACAACCTAGATTGCTACAGTACATGCAGTTTTAATGGCTTCCAGTACAAATTAATTTTTTTTTAAAGACTTTAGGTATGTTCATTTGACAACTGGCAGATATGAAAAAAAAAGGGGGGATACAATATTTTTACTTGACTCAGATTTCCTTCATGTTTTTTTTCTTTTGTTTGAATGATGATGCTATGTAATTTGTGAAGGTAAATCACAACGGTGATCAATCATTTTATTTTGAAGGATAATTAACTTGTACTTCAAATTAATCACAAAACATCAAAGCAGAAGCTGTTTATGGTGTCAGCGATGCAGATTGTCATGCCCAGGAGCATGACATTTAGCATACATTCAAGTTATCTGAGAGTAGAGTAAGAAGCTTTCACAAATGTCTCCATTTAGACAGAACTTAAAACTTGCTGAGGAAGAGAATATGCCAACATTGCTGGATCAGGCCAAAGGCAGTGTTCCTCTTAAGATGTACAGTTGCATACTTCTCAACGAAGCTCTGCGCACCTTGGAGCTGGGTTGACCCGGAACTTGGCAATAATGTGATGACATCACTGACTATCAGGAAGTTGACACCACACTGTGACTGCACATCATGGAAGGGCTCCGTAGCACTGAACTTTAAAGGCGATGGGGTGGGGTGAGCAAGATTCAGCAGGAGGGGGGGCAGGATCAGTGGGGCCTGCACACGTCACATCCAAAACCCTTTCCCAGCCCTGATCCATCTGCACAGATCAACATGAACAGTTCCGTGTAAATTGATTGCGGCTGCTGGGTTTTTCCCTGGGGCAAATATACTAATGTCTCCTTACCATGCGGAGACCTCCTGCAGCCAGAAGTCCCCCACAGGATGCAGCGTAGCCAGGGCCGGTGCTGCTGCATCACCCTGGATTTAGGTAGGTTCGGGCTGTCAGATATGCTTTGTCACCTTTTAGTGGGACGAAATAATAGGGAAGAGTTTGTTCACCTCCAGGCACAAATTGCCATATGCAGTTTCTAGGCAGCCTTTTGGGGTGAGAAGGTGCCCAAAGTGGTCAGATTTGTTCTAAATCATCTTTCTAAGGTGCTTAGGCAGAATGGAGTAAAATATACATCTGGCCATCTGGGGATTGCTTCATGGCTTGTCTATGGGAGAACAAACTCTCCCGTCTCAAAACAGTTCTGTAAACTCATCCTTTGAATCATGCAAGCTGCTGAAGACATGGACAGGAACCTTGAAAGACTTTGATGTGTTTCAACCATGACACGATCTGCTGATTTAAAATGGGCAAAAACGAAAGCAACACCCCCCCCCTATTTGACACATGCTGCGTGGCGTTCTCGTGGCTGTCGCTGCTCTTAGTACACTGCAGATTCCTCACCTTATTTCACCCTCAGCAGGGGCCTAATGTGTGCTGACAGAGATGGGCTGACATCTGGCTAACAACGGCAAAGTGAATTATTTTCCACACCATGGCGTCCCATCTCTTGGGAGTCTGTTCCATTGACTTCTGTGGGACTCATTTCCAAATAAGTCTGCTAAGTACAACTCTTCAAGACAAAAGGAGTTCAGCAAATCCCCCAAACTTTTTGCCATCTCCACAGAAATATGGATTTCTGTGATATTCACCCTATCTGAACGTTACTTCATTGAGTCCTAAAGAGGAACCATAAACTAATTACAATATTCCAGCGGCGTCATGCAGCCGGAACGCTGGGCGGGAGGAACGGGCGGGCTGCCGCTCTCCTGTTCCTCCCGCCCAGCGTTCCGGCTGCATGACACCGCTGCAGTATTCCATATACTGCACAATACGTGGGCTCCCAAACTGAATGCAACCCATCATCCTGGATGGGTTGGACTAGATTGGCAAATAAACTATGCTAGATACACTTCCTTTTTTTTCTTTTTTAACCCCCCCCCCGACCAGCCAAGGGCAATGGAGGCCACCGCCCGCCCACCCCGGAACAGCACCTGCCCCCACCCCCCAGGAATGACCGACTCAAGCCCAACCACTGCCCACATGAACCCCCACCCCCAGAGGCAGATCTAAGGGAGGGCAAAGCTCTAAGTTTTGCAAGAAGCCTTACCTTGCAGTGGAAATCACTCCTCTCCTGCACCGTTTTAGCCAATCCTCACAGGGAAAAGCAACATCTTGGCATTGCTTACTGGCTACAGCAGCAAGGGAGAGGAGGGATTTACACAACAGGGTAAGGCTTCTTGCAACACTTAGAGCTTTGCCCTCCCTGTAGATCCGCCTCTGCCCACCCCACCCCGGCCCCGATACACTTCCTGTTTTTTTGGCCCCATCCTATTGAATCACTGAGGAGACATCAACATGCCAAAAGTACCTCGTGGGATGAATCAAAACCTGCCCCGGGGCTGCTGCATCTCCATGAGGGGATTTAGATAGAGTTAGGCTGCTCCTGCCAACCTAGCAGTTCGAAAGCACCTAAATGCAAGTAGATAAATAGGGACCACTTCGGTGGGAAGGTAACGGCATTCCGTGTGCTACGGCGTAGAGTCATGCCGGCCACATGACCACGGAAGCTTGTCCTTGGACAAAACGCTGGCTCTACAGGCTTTGAAACAGAGATGAGCACCACCCCCTACAGTCAGTCACGACACGATTCGGTCTTGGGGAAACCTTTACCTTTAGGCTGCTTGTTAGTTGCCTGGACCTCCAAAAAATGGAGGCTTTCAAGCACAGGGGGCCACATTCCATAGCTGGGGGACCGTATTTCAGTTGGTAGAAGTTCAGCTGTATATCCCGACACCTATAATTGCTCACACTGTGTCAAGAGTTGATGATTCAGCAATAAAATACACAATCTAAATAGTGCTAATATATTCGTAAACTGCATTGAATCTCAGTTGGTCAAATCAAGCTAGGCTTAATTAGAAAAAGGTCTTGTGTAGCAGATGTTACTGGGAATTTTTAATACATTCCTTATCTTTAATTAACATACCTGGCAGAATGAGAAGGAAATGCTACAGGTCTCACATGATTCACTACTGTATTTAATCATGAATCTATAAAATATCTCTAAGAGAGACCCAGGACATGGTTGTGCAATATTCCAGACTCATGATTCCAGAAGCGCAAATCAACAGACATTGAATTATGTAAGGTTAGAGAGGTACTTAGCATGATCCATTGACACTAATGATGATGTGCATTGCAGGATCCATCTTGTGAATGATTTCATGGGTCTCCTGCTTACAACTCATTGTGTTCTGATTTAAATCTTTTCTGGATGGGATACACTGAGGCATCATCCGTGCATGCAAGGTCGTTTCTCGTGAGAGAAAAAAAATGATTTTTATCTACAGTGATTGAAGACAATAAGGTAAAAATGCTCTGTGAAAACTACCGTTCCTGCTAGTTATCATAGGGGTTTAGCAACTAGGGTGGCAGGGTAGCAGCAAGTTATTTCTTGGAGGCACACTCCCCGCTATCACTTATGTTCTTCAGGAACATTTTCAGTGTAAATTCTCTCATTTCCATTTCTACTGCATGACTCATGTAGCTATCATTAAGCTGTGCTGTTTTATTACTTTACACAATGTCATTGTTTTGCCTCTGTTGTTCAACAGCCCACTGTAATGATTATCACAGCGTAATTATTAGCATGATATTTTATTTCCGAACTGAACTCTTGTCAGATATTCATAGATTTATCATACTCCATTTCCTTCCTCCATGTGGCAACTTTCATTCATATTAATATCTAGCAACTTATTCCCCATTTCTAGTCCTACAGGTGGTGAATGAACCCACAATATTGCCATTAAATTGAAATGTTGCTGGTGCACCACATAGTGAAGCAAATGGTGTGTGTGGTGTGTGTTTGTGGTGTGTGTGTGTGTGTGTGTGTGTGTGTGTGTGTGTGGGTTCCCTACAACTTGAGTATGAATGAAAATTAAGGAACTTCCTGACTTATGAAAGCAATGAGATAAGCTGTCTCATAGCATTTGATATGTTGCAACTTCAGTAAGGATGCATAAAACTATGCTCGGTGATGAGTAAGAAAAAAAAGAGGTGGCTGATGTAACTTACTGTTAACCACTCTGGTAGTATTCTGTCAATAGTACATAAGTTATATATACAAGTATATGACAAGTACCATTTCACTGGTGCAGGTAAAACGGTTTACTGATTCATAAAGGTAAAGGTTTCCCCACGACCGAATGGTCTAGTCCTGACCGACTGTAGGGGGCGGTGCTCATCTCCGTTTTGAAGCCTGTAGAGCTGGCATTTTGTCCAAGGACAAGCTTCCATGGTCATGTGGCCAGCATGACTCTACACCATAGCGCACGAACGCGCACGAACGCTACGAACGTTACCTTCCCACCGAAGTACTCCCTATTTATCTACTCACATTTAGGTGCTTTCGAACTGCTAGGTTGGCAGGAGCTGGGACAAGCAACGGGAGCTCACTCCGTTGCGCAGTCTTGAACTCCCAACCTTCCGGTCGGAAAGCCCAGCAGCAGCAGTTTAACCTGCTGCGCCACCATGTCCCTGATTCATACATATGTGTAATTTACCCTACCAGCCTGGCAAAGAGACACCTTTTCAAGTGGTGCTCCTCTTATATTTAGCAATGGGAAAGTAACTGTTCATTTTCACTCCAGCACAATGTCTTTTCTAGTGTCTGTTGTTGATGTTTCTTCTAAGAACATAAGAAGATCCCTTCTGGATCAGGCCAAAGGCCCATCTAGTTCAGCTTCCTATATGTCACAGTAGCCCACCAGATGCCTCAGGGAGCACACAAATCAACAAGATACTTTCAGTTCATTTCATTGCCACTCCCCTACATATGGCATTCTGAAGTAGCCTACTTCTAAAATCAGAAGTCACACCACCTATCATGGCCTATAGCCTGCGATACATCTTTTCCTCCAGAAATCTGACCAATCCTCTTTTAAAGGCACCTAGGCCAGGCGCCATCACCACCTTCTGTGTCAAGGAATTCCACAGATTAATTACCTGTTGGGTAAAGAAGTATTTTATCTCTCCCAACGCTCAACTTTTAGTGAATGTCCCTTGGTTCTGGTGTTGTGAGAGAGGGAAAAGAACATCCTTCTATTCACTCTATCCATCCGGTGCATAATTTTGTATGCTTCAATTATGTCTCCCTTCAAGCGCCTTTTTCTCTAGACTGAAGAACCCCAAATGATGCAGTCTTTCTTCATAAGGGAGGTGCCCAGCCCAGTAATCATTTTGGTTGCTCTATTCTGCACCTTTTCTGCCCAGCCCAGTAATCATTTTGGTTGCTGTATTCTGCAACCAATGCAGTTCTATGTTCTTTTCTAGTTCTATGTCCTTTTTGAGATGTGGCAACCAGAACTGTATGCAGTACTCCAGATGTGGCCTTATCATCAATTTGTACAATGGCATAATATCGGTTGTTTTATTCTCACCTTCTTTTTCAACCTTCAACCTTCTTCAACCTTCTTCACTGGCCTTCTTCACTGCTGCGACACATTGGGTCAACACTCTCCACTGCTGCACATTGGGTCGGCAAGTTGTCTTCACCGCTGGCACACACTGTGTCAACAATTTGTCCACTAGCATACCTAGATATATCTCCTGATATGTTGCAGACACTCAGAACTCTAGCCTATATGTGAAGTTTTGATTTTTTGTCACAATGTGCATTACTTTCCACTTGTCTACATTGAAACCTGTCTACATTCTGTATCTTTTTAGATTATGAGCCCTTTTAGGACAGGGAGCAACTGAGTTATTTGACTGTAAACATGTGTTAGTCACCTCTAGAATGAAGGGTCCCTGCTTGCACATCACATCCTTCCTTTTCTGTTTTGGTGTTGCAAAGCAATATATAAATATTTTTTTAATAACAAATAATAATTTGCTGACTTTTGGCTCAATCATGTAACACCAGCCAAAAACTGTCTAAAAAGAAAACTGATTTCAACAATACAGTGAGTATAAAAATGAGCATCTTTAGGCCTCAATCCCAAAGCCCTTAACACTGGCAGTACATGTGTACCACCAGCTACAGTGTTGCAAACATGCCTGAAAGCATGCTTGTAAAGCAGCATAAGCAAGTACTGACTGCCCTAGGTTGGCATGGGTTCGCGCCTGGCTTCAGAGTCAAGCTGGAGGCTGGTCGGTGCTCCAGAAGCACTGGTGAATGATAAGCCCCATTTGGAGGGGAGGAGGAGAGGGGGGTGTAACTGTATGGGGGAGGGGAAGTTTGCGCCTGCAAAGGGGACGGGGATGGTGGCAGACGGTTATGCCAGAGAAGCGGCCGTGCCTAAATGGCAAGTGCATTCTGAGCCTGCCAGACTATCGCTGGGGTCTCCTTGGGGTAAGGGAACATTTGCTCTCTTCCTCTGGAGGGATCATTGCTGGAGGCAATGGGTAGCCTCGAGTTTTGTGCTCACGTGTGAATGGGGCCTCCTGGTAGCACTTCAGGATGCAGGTGGAGGACTGAATGGTTGAATATTCCCCGTTATTAAAAACAAAATAGAAAATCCCCTTCTCCTAGAGATATGGGCATACTGTTGTTCCTCTGTTGCTGAGTAGAAAACCATAGAACGGAGCATCTTATGTGTATAGCTTATTAGCAAATACATGTCACAAATCAGACTGTTTTCCACCTCCTTCTCTATATAGCCATCTGCAATTCACAATTCATAATCTGAATAGCTAAATCCCTCTTATAAGCAAAATACTTCTTACAAAGAAGGGGAGAGAACGATAGGGATGAGAATGATTGACCAGAATATTCTCCGTCCTCCTTAGAGCTTGTCCCTAACTAGTTCTGGCTCTGAAGTTGCCTGCTGGCTGCCTATAGATTTTTGAGCTGTGGGGAGGGGGTGAGGCTCCACTGCCAAAGTTAATCAAAGAGCAGGGTCATTTGCATTGTCCTTGCTACTGTACCTAGGCTGATTTATTTTGTTATGTCCTCCTCTCTGCTTAATGTAATGAGCTCTGAATTTGTGCTATTCCAAGCCATGAGTTATTAGCCCCCTTTTTAAATCAGTGGCTACTGGTGTTGTCTCATTTTGAAAAATGACATCATAATTCCTGACCCTGACAAATCCACTTCTGCTAGTGGTTTTGGGCCCTTCAGAAATATTTGATGCTTAATTATATGTGATGCCTTAATTTATCCTTTATAGCCAATAAGGCAATATAAATTAGTCTTAATTTTATGAAAGGGTTGAAGAACTCATAACGTAAAAATTGAAATTCAAACCTTTAGATTTACTGCCCTTAGAACAAGACACATCAGCCAGGCACTATAATGCATCATAATTAGCGACAGTTGAAAAAAGTGTTCCTCCTATTCTGTTGAATTAACCTCACACCTTGAAAACAGCCTGCCTTTTTTCATCAATAGTTTGTCAATAGGTTGGAATCAAAAGCTATCAGATTTGCTATTACTTTGTATTTCATCTTTCTTGATGAAACGTCTTAGGAACAGCTTAGGAACGTCCCAAGGTTGTGCTGAGCTTGAGTAAGAAATCACTCAGAGACTTGAGTTGGCAAGAATTTCTCTATTTCCAGAAGTTGTCTTCTTGCAACAAAGAACAGCAAACATTTAATACATACAGTAAATGCTTCTGTAAATCCAGCAGTAGCAATATCCAGAGAGAAACAGAAAGTTGAACAGAACAGCTCTCTGATCAAGAGAGGACAAGACTGAACACACACACGTACTGTTTACTTTTGTGCTTTCAAAACTTTCAGTTTTATATGGGACGTGGTGGCGCAGTGGGTTAAACCGTTGCTGCTGGGCTTTCCGACCGGAAGGTTGGGAGTTCAAGACTGCGTGACGGAGTGAGCTCTTGTTGCTTGCCCCAGCTCCTGCCAACCTAGCAGTTCGAAAGCACCTAAATGGGGATAAATAGGGACCACTTCGATGGGAAGGTAACGGCGTTCCGTGCGCTATGGCGTAGAGTCATGCCGGCTACGTGACCATGGAAGCTTGTCCTCGGACAAAACGCCGGCTCTACAGGCTTTGAAACGTAGATGAGCACACTAGACCATTGTCACGACTAGACCATTCGGTCGTGGGGGAAACCTTTACCTTTACCTTACTTTTGTGCTCAAAACCAACAAAAATTAGGTACAAACTGGGCCTAATCAGAATAGCTCATACTTTACAAACCAGGAGACGTGGAGGTTTAGGGGTGCAAAGAAGTTGAGAGAAAGGAGGAAAATTGGGAAGTTGTGTGAGAAAGGAGAAGAGTTGAGGCAGTTGGTGCTCCAATAAAAAGCTGGTGCTGTCAATTCTATGTGAGTGCATGAGAGAGATACGGGGAAGAGGCCCACAACCCATGCTGACTTAGTAGCTTCAGTAGTATGCAGCAAGATACAAGAAGAGAAGCCTGGAAATGAAGGCAGTGGCGATGGAATGGTACCCAGGGCCAGATAAGCTAGTGTGGGGCCTATAGCATACAGGCATCCCACCGTATCTGCAGATCCAGTATCTGCTGTTTCAATTATTTGTGGATCCAGGAGGGAAGGCACATCCCTCTGTGTCCATAGCAAGGGCAGCACATGTGTTTTTGTTTAACCAAAAGAATTAGTGCTGAAACAGAAGGATGTGATGTGCAAGCAGGGACCCTTTATTCTAGACTAACAAATGCTAAGAGGAAGCAAGAATCCTCTAGTGCCTTTGTTTTCCCACCCAGTTGAGGGTGTAGTTGGAGCCTTGAATAAACCTGACTGTGTTACTGTATACCAAACTTTAAGGCTGAATTCCGAACGACACATGCACACAAGGCTATGAATGAAGATGATGGCAGACGGAATGCCACAAGCACCCAGTGAAAACAGTTTGCATATGAAGCCCCCTTCACTGGACAATAGCCTAACATCCTTCTTCTTCTTCTTCTTCTTCTTCTTCTTCTTCTTCTTCTTCTTCT
>JAJKFI010000045.1:6177693-6193486 GCA_029204185.1 Lerista edwardsae
CTTCTTCTTCTTCTTCTTCTTCTTCTTCTTCTTCTTCTTCTTCTTCTTCTGATATTCATATTATACTTCATAACAGCGTATGCTGAGCGGGTTATATTGTGCAATTCGAGATCTAGCCAAGATCCTGGTAATCACAGAGAGACGGTCATCGAAACCTTGTTTTTCCAAGCAACGTTGTTTCTGAGCTGTTTTAGTTTATTCAAGGTCAAGACTGCTGGGGTGTTTCTTCAGAATTTGTCAGCCACTGGGTTAAATTGACTAAGGGCCCAATCCCAACTGAATCTCTCCCCACTGATGCAGCCATGCCAATGGAGCATGTGCTGTATCCTGCAGGACAGACAATTGTGGAGGTCTCCTTGAGGTATGGGAACTTTTTGTTCCCTTACCTTGGGGCAAGCCTCCACTGCCCCAAAGAGGGTGCAATCCTAAACGGGCATCTTGCACCAGACCAGCACTGTTGCAAATGTGCCATAAGGCGCATCTGTGCCACGGAATATTTTGCTGGGCTGGTGCAATGTCAAGTGCTGGGGTCGCTCTGCCAGCGCAGGGCTGCACCAAGAGTGTGACAGAGGCATAATGGGATGGCATTGTGGGCGGAGACGGGGCACGGCCATTTGGCATATCTAAGCCCCTGTCCCTGGGCCAGGTGGCCCTGAATCAAGCTGTTCCTGGCAAAGTGGACTTGTGCCTGCTATTTTCCTGGCGCAGATCCAAGTAGCCCATAGGGATGGCTGGGGCTTTCCTTGGGGCAAGGAGAAAATGTCCCCTTGCCCCAAACTGAGCCACTTCTGCCTCCGAACATGAACATAAGAACATAAGAACATAAGAAGAGCCCTGCTGGATCAGGCCAAAGGCCCATCTAGTCCAGCTTCCTGTATCTCACAGCGGCCCACCAGGTGCCCCAGGGAGGCATGAAACAACAAGATCCTGTTGCATCCTGTAGCCACTCCCTTGCACCCGGTACCAGTAGCCCACCACCTTTGTAAGGAGGTTGCACAATCCATCATTGCCTATAGCCCACAATGGACCTTTCCTCCAGAAATCCGTCCAATCCCCTCTTAAAGGCATCAAGACCAGATGCCATCACCACCTCCTGTGGCAAGGAGTTCCACAGATTAACTACCCGCTGGGTAAAAAAGTACTTCCTTTTATCTGTTTTAACTCTCCCAACCCTCAGTTTTAGTGGATGCCCCCTGGTTCTGGTGTTTTGAGAGAGGGAAAAGAACATCCCTCTATCGACTTTATCCCTTCCATGCATAATTTTGTATGTCTCAATCATGTCCCCCCTCAGGCGCCTTTTTTCTAGACTGAAGAGCCCCAAACGCTGCAGTCTTTCTTCATAAGGGAGGTGCCCCTGCCCCGTAATCATTTTCGTTGCTCTCTTCTGCACCTTTTCCAACTCCACTATGTCCTTTTTGAGATGCGGCGACCAGAACTGGACACAGTATTCCAGGTGTGGCCTTACCATCGATTTGTACAATGGCATGATAATATTGGCTGTTTTATTCTCAACCCCTTTTTTAATGACCCCAAACATGGAATTGGCCTTTTTAATTGCTGATGCACACTGGGTCGATACCTTCATTGAATTGTCCACCAGCACCCCGAGATCTCTCTCCTGAGTTGTCACAGACAGCTCAGAACCCATTAGCCTATAGGTAAAGTTTTGGTTTTTTGCCCCAATGTGCATCACTTTACATTTGTCTATGTTGTAACGCATCTGCCATTTGGCTGCCCATTCCCCCAACTTGGAGAGATCCTTCTGGAGCTCTTCACAATCCTTTCCGGTTTTTACCACCCAGAAAAGTTTTGTGTCATCCGCAAACTTGGCCACCTCGCTGCTTATCCCTGTCTCTAAGTCATTTATGAATAAGTTGAAAAGCACGGGCCGCAAGACAGATCCCTGGGGCACTCCGCTTTTCACCTCTCTCCATTCTGAAAATTGCCCATTGACCCCCACTCTCTGTTTCCTGGCCCTCAACCAATTCTGGATCCATAAGAGGACCTGCCCTCTTACTCCCTGACTGTGAAGTTTCTTCAGCAGTCTTTGGTGGGGGACCGTGTCAAATGCCTTCTGAAAATCCAGGTATATGATATCCACAGGTTCACCCACATCCACGTGCCTGTTGACCTTTTCAAAGAATTCCAAAAGGTTTGTGAGGCAAGACTTACCCTTACAGAAGCCATGCTGACTTTCCTTTAGCAGTACTTGTTCCTCTACATGTTTTAGGATTTTATCTTTGATGAGGCTTTCCACCATCTTACCCGGAACAGACGTTAGGCTGACAGGCCTGTAGTTTCCAGGGTCCCCCCTTCTCCCTTTTTTAAAGATTGGCGTGACATTGGCTATCCTCCAATCCTCTGGCACCGTGGCCGTTTGAAGGGACAAGTTGCATACTCTAGTTAAGAGGTCAGCAACTTCGTTCTTTAGTTCCTTAATTACTCTTGGGTGTATACCATCTGGCCCTGGTGACTTATTTATATGTAGTTTATCAATTTGATCTAAAACATCTTCTTTATTAACCAGTATCTGATTTAATTCCTTCGTTAGGAAGGGCTGTTCGGGCTGTGGTATCTGCCCAAGTTCTTCTGCTGTGAAGACGGACGCAAAGAATTCATTTAATTTCTCTGCCATCTCCAAGTCCCCTTTTATCTCATCTTTCCCTCCCTCACCATCCAGCGGGCCAACCGCCTCTCTGGCAGGTTTCCTGCTTCTAACATATTTGAAGAAGCTTTTATTATTCCCTTTTATGTTGCTAGCCATGCGTTCCTCAAACGCTTTCTTGGCCTCCCGTATCACCTTCTTACTTGTCCTTTGCCAGAGTTTATGTTCTTTTTTGTTCTCCTCATTGGGGCAAGACTTCCATTTATGGAAAGAAGCTTCTTTGCTCCTTACAACTTCTCTAACTTTGTTTGTCAGCCATGCAGGCACCCTCCTGGACCTTGTTGAACCCTTCTTTCTTTGCGGTATACATTTCCGCTGGGCCTCTACTACTGTTATTTTAAACAGCCTCCATGCAGCCTGGAGGGATTGGACTCTTTTTACCTTCCCTTTCAATTTCTGTCTAACTAGTCTCCTCATCTGAGGGAAATCTGCCCTTCGAAAGTCAAGGGTTCTTGTGTCAGATTTGCTCTGCACTCTTTCCTGGACATGCATGGCAAAACCAATCGCAGCATGGTCACTGTTCCCCAATGGCTCAGTAACACTTACATCCCTAACTAGGTCCCGAGTACCACACAATATTAAATCCAGAGTCGCCTGTCCTCTGGTCGGCTCCATGACTAGCTGCTCTAAGGCACAGTCATTCAACACATCAAGGAATCCGGTCTCTCTTTCTTGACCAGAGCAGCAGTTGACCCAGTCAATATGAGGATAATTGAAGTCCCCCATGATTACAATCCTGCCTCTCTTGGTCACTGCCCTGATTTGTTTCCTCATTTCAAGGTCACCTTCAAGTTTTTGATCGGGAGGACGATAGCACCCCCCCCACTATTACATTGCTTTTACGGCCTGGCAGTTTAACCCACAGTGACTCCATGGTGGAGTCCGGCCCACCTTCAGTCTCTACTCTGCTGGATTCTATCCCTTCTTTGATATAGATGGCCACCCCTCCGCCAACACGCCCTTCCCTGTCCCTCCTATAGAGTTTATAGCCTGGGATTGCAGTATCCCACTGGTTCTCTGCATTCCACCAGGTTTCCGTTATGCCTACTATATCAATGTTTTCCCTAGTCACCAAACATTCCAGTTCCCCCATCTTTGCTCGGAGACTTCGGGCATTCGCATAATAACACCTATATACGGGGTTCTCTAAGGAGGGACTGTTTTTTGATCTCTTTTCCCCGCCTCTCTTTTTACTGGACAATCTGTCACTTACACTCAGCTTAGAAGTTCTATTTCCTACTCCTCCATTACTCTTTGGTACTCCTCCACCCTCCTCTTCCCGTAGAACATGCTTAGGGTGCAGCCCAGATGTGACAGCCTGGCTATTCCAGCACAGGTTAGGATTGGGCTGTTAGTTTCTTTGGAACAGCGCCAGATCTTCGGCTACAAGTTTGAGGTGAGTAAGAGAGAAGGAAGGGGACAAGGAACAGAATTAGGATCCAGTGCACATGAGTACCACCAAGATCTGGCACTCCCTCTCCCGTTCTGGCTCCCACCCCCCCCCCCCCTGCCCAGAAGCTTTGTTGTTCCTCACCCTCCCTGCAGTGTTACACCCACCCCAGCTGCTCCCTGCCCCCACTGCCAGCAGCCAGCAGCAACAGTGGGTTCCTTGCCTTACTGCCATTGGCAGCAGCAGACCCAAAATGGCCTCTGGCAGTGCGCTGCACACAGTAAGATCGTTTACCACAGTGGAACACAGTGGTTCAAAGGGAAACCTAATTCTAGTGAGGATTGGACTGTTAATGCATTACAACAAGGAGAGAAGAAAAATGGTTGCCATGGATGTCAATAGCTGTAAGATATTTTTGTGCCTCCCAAGCACAAGGAAATAGTTTGAGAATGTGGGGAATATTCTAATGGTTCTCTGAAAGAGTTAGAATGTTGTGGCTATGTCACTTTGATGAAAGTAAGTTGAACATACCCATACATTTCACACAAATGCATCTGCATAGGAATAAAAGTTATTTGTACTAAAGTTTTTGCTACCTGAACTGTTCCTTTCTTGCGATGAAGACAACCTATAATTCCAGATGCATCATTCTCTTTCAAAGTTATTTGGAGGTATTTCATTACCTCCTAAAGCTCTTTATTATCTAGAACACTTTTGACTTGTTAGTCCGTGAGTGAACAACTGAATAGAATTTTCAAACAGAAAAATCATTTAACTTGGACCATTTTTTGTTGCTACCAATACAAAAATGTATTCCCATGCTTAAGAAGGTTTGCCTCAAATGAAGAAGAAAACCCTGCCTTGTTTTTCTCGTGCTGTTATTTGACATATGCCATACTTTCTATTTTACTTTTATCTTCTGAATAGTTTTAAAATATGAAAAAATAATAACAATCCCAATATACAGTATTCCATTTCTATTAGTTTATATTTTCAAATAGTTATTATTCCTCATGCTCTTCTAAATGGTGGTTGCAGGACTAGGTGCTAAATTGACCTCATAATACGGTCCAGCACGGGGACATTGTATCAGGGCAGGTGCATCCATTAGAGTTGCTACACTGACATCAGGGGAAACGTCCCTATGATACTTACAGCCCGATCCTATCCTGCACTGGAACAGGCAGGCCTGTTGGCCTGTGCTGTATCCAGTGTAAGACTGGGAGGTGGCTTCAGCACAACCCCAAATAAAGGGAATTATTTCCCCTTGCCCCTTGTAGCACGGCAGCATGGGGGTATTCAGAACTATACCAGCTATTTGCTGGTGCAAATCCACGCAGACCATTGTAACACTAGGCTGCTTGGGACAGGGGTTAGGATATGATCTAGGTTCCCAGACCAGTCCCTCCTGGGCCCAGTTTGCCCAGGTCGCCCTCCCTGTCTTCCTCTGCCTGAAAACACCCTGTTCCTCCCACACCAGCCTCCCCAGGCCAGCCTGACCTTACTGGGGTCTGGCATGCAGGGATCTTGCATGGGATCTCGCTGGGATCTGGCATGCAGAAGCTGGCACACGGACTAGTTGAGAGAAAGGAGGAAAATCCCAACTCCTGAGTCATTACAGGTATGCTTTATGGCACATCTGCAGCATTCCCAGGCCACTGCAAGGGACCTGTGCTGGCTCAGTGAGTGCTTTGGATCGCACTCTTAGATATTTGATTCAGAAACTGGGAAGAGGAAGAAGGTGGAACAGGACTATACATTGTTCCCAGAACTATATCCAGGCCCCTCCAATCAATGCTGGCAAAATATCAAAATGTGTTAAGTAGACAACTCTGTCACACTTACCAAGAACTGGATGCTGCACTGATATTAGCAACCTCATACATTGCAAAGGATCAGGTCAGTAGTATATACTAGTATGTGGCTCTTAATGCTGCATGACAATTTCCCACAATAGTAACGTGTATTTAACAGAATATTAAGCTCACGGCCTAAGTCTATGGGTGCCACATGCCACCAGAATGAGTGGTCTGTTGATGTAAGATACTTTCTGGCTGCCCCAAAAGGAACACACCAGATCATGCAGTCTGGCCATTGCTACAAGTGGTGAATGGCCAGCTTCATATTTCAGCAGCCTCTGTACACCTGCCAGAACAGGTAAGTTTGCAAAGGAGGTAGGAGGTAGGTGGAATGGGGTGAGGTGGAGAGTGAGTAGGGATCAGGGGCAGGTTCAGCAGCAGTGGCATCCACCAAATCCGAACCCCCTTCCCAGGCCTCAATACCCAGCTTGGGTCCATGTGGACTTGCATCAGCTATGGAGTTGGCTTGGTTCCAAGCAGCCCAGCATGAGCTTACTATACCCCAGGACAAAGTGACAAATGTTCTCTTACTTTGTTCTCTGTCCTCTGAAGGCCAAAGTTCTCCTATAGGATATGCAGCCACATTGACACCACTGCATCAACATGCAGTGTGTTAGTTAAGATTGGACTAGCATTTCCTTAACTCACTGAGGGTGCAGTTCTAACTTATGCAGTGGCCTGTACTATAACCAGTGCAGGTTAGAAGCAGGCTGGAAGTGACCTCGAGGTAAGGGGATTTCCCTCTTACCCCAGGTTGAGCCTCAGCCTGCCTTATGGGGCTATTTGGATCTGTGCCAGCCATTTAGTTGGCACAAATCCAAGCAGACCAAGTAAGACTGCACTATGTCTTTCCAGCCTAAGAGCTGGGTGACCCAGGCCCATGCCTCTACTCAGCCATGAAGTTTAAGAGGTGGGTTGTAAATGAAGTTAATTGTTCCCATTTATTCTTTGTCAACTGGTTACAGCCTGCAGAGCACTTCATAAAAATCAAAATAGACGTGGCCTTGCCCACAGGTTTATATTCTTAACAAGTGTGCCAGCAACAGCGCGCCAATGTGGAGAATGGGAAGATCATCTGCAGCCAAACCTGCATCATAGGGTTGAAGGCAAAATATGAGAGCCTCTGATATGGAGACCATTGGTCCATTCCAGAATAATCTGCAGCCGCTAACATTGGTTTGCTGGAGTTTCAAAAAAGGGTCTTTTTAAGCTCTATCCTGAGATGTCAGAGGTTGGACCTGTCACTTTCTGCAAGCAAAGCATGTACTCTACCACTAAGCTACATCCTCTATCCAAATAACATCCTGTGAGCTCTTTAAACAAATGTGAGGATCCCAAATGTAATAAATATTCCATCCAAGATACTATAATTAAACACTCGTGAACTGTGCTCCTTCTAACTCCAAGATATACATTGGACCCGAGTTATTACATTTCAGACAGCTTTTTAATTTTGCATTAATTCCCCCATACTTTGAATGGTAAATGCTGATGAATATTATTCAGCATTCGAGAGAACCTACAAGATGGCAAGATTCCAACATGCCTGGCTTTATGGCACTATAATTATTGTCTCGGGGCTCCATCAATAATCACGGAGACATATACATCTTGGCACTTGACTCATGGTCTTAAGACTCATGACCCACATTAAAAGGATTATTAGGAATACGGACTTGCAATGTTATCTTTGATGCAGAGGACAAATAAATACTGGCTACATTCAAAAAGACAGCAGCTTTTAATGACCACTACATAATTCACTCCTCTAAAATGAAAATCAGTAGACTGGACTCACTGCAGCAAACAGTTGGGCTAAACAGGGAACAGGGTATACACTAAAGGATGGTTTCTCAAACTGTGGGTCAGGACACACTAGGCAGGTTGTGAATCAATTTCAGGTGGGTCATGTAGCCATCTACATAGCATAGCCGTCACTGAAAGTATGGGAAGATGGAACAATCGGTGTATGGTTATTTTGCTTGTGTCAAGATTGTAAATAGGCTGTACTATTGGAAAATGGTTGAGAAATAACCCAACTCACTGCCGCATTGTCAGGAAAGCCGCAGGCTCTGGCATCACAATGATGACACTTCCAGCCATGACATCACTTTTTGGTGGGTCTGGATGGATTGTCATTCTAAAAAGTGGGTCCTGGTGCTAAAACTACTGCAATAAAGCAAAGGAATAAGGATAGGAAAATGAATAGGAGGTATACAAATACTAAGGCTGAATCCACAAAACACCAGGATGCAGGCAATGAAGCAAGCCAGGGTCCAAGGACAAAAAATAGCACAAGTGGACAAAAAACAGCAGAAGTGCTGGGGGCAAGTTTGTAATGGGAGCATCTCGTGTTTTTGGTTCAACAGTCAACCTGAGCAGTTTTCCAAGCAGAACTGATATTACATCAGTAATACAATGTATAATAATACCACATATTTATATACTGTTTTTTAACATCATCATCATCTTTACTGCTTTCAATGAAAAGTTTCTCAAAGCAGTTTATATAGCAGAAGAATGAGGAAATGGTTTCTTGTCCCAAATGGGTTCTCTATCTAAGAACAAGACAGACACAAGGAAACATCAGTACTTGAGTGCTGTAAAACAGGCTCTCTCTGGCTCAAGCTATACATTATGTGGAATAATGTTAGTTAGGACCCAATCCTATCCAACTTTCAAGCACTGATGCAGCCATGCCAATGGGGTATGTCCAGTCTGAGATTAGCTGGTCACTCATCATGAGGATCGGGTAGGATTTTTTTTCTGTCATCCAAATTGGCCATGGATGGCAGTTTGTTTGTTTGTTTGTTTGTTTGTTTGTTTGTTTGTTTGGGGAGGGAGGGACCGGTGTTCAGTAGGTTTCATGATTTACATTTGTGTTCAATAAAGTTAAACCCCAACCTCATTCTGGTGTCTTCCTTGGTTGTAGTTCAAGGGTAATATGCTACTTTAGAATGCCAAATGCAGGGAAGTGGCAGTGAGATACAAGTATCTTCTTGTCTTGTGTGCTCCCTGAGGCATCTGGTGGGCCACTGTGAGATACAGGAAGCTGGACTAGATGGGCCCTTGGCCTGATTCAGCAAGGCTTTTCTTATGTTCTTATGCATCCTGAGATGGGGAGGCAGTCATGGAGGTCTCCTCACGGTAAGGGAACATTTGTTCACACACACACACACACACACACAGAGAGAGAGAGAGCGACCTAGGTTTGGTAAATGAACAAGGCAATTCTTTAGTTCATCAAGCAAAGTTTTAGAAATAGAAAGGCAACAGTATAATTGGGAAAGGAGTCAGAACAATAGACTGGAATCTGGATTTGAAAAAAAATGTTGTTTGAATTCAGAATCTTTCAGATTATTATGAAAGTATCAAAGAGCAACGTCTTTTCTCCCCAACATTTTAAATACGTCAGAGATATCAAGATGTCTGCAAAGCAGTCTCTGCAATCGTGAACATCTCTGCTTTGATCTTCCTCCCAATAAGTCCCTCAGCTAGTTAGTGATAATATCTATATAGAACACTGCACACAATATTAGATTAAGATGCTGGAATGAATACAGTAATTAACAACCGTAATTGTTTTCCCACACCCAAAATGGATCCTCATTACATTACTTTCACTCCTCTGGGTAAGTTGCTACATAGTTCCATGAAAACCTCAAAAAACAATTGTGTTCAAAAGAACATAATAAAAACCTGTGGTTATTCTAACAGCATGGCCTGTTTACCTAGAGCTTTTCATGCTGAAGACGAGTTAAAATTCAGTAGTATCTTAATTTTAGTCACGTACCCTCAAATAACGATAGCAGACAGAGGCTTGGATGTTAACTGCACCACTTTGTTCAATTTATGTTTATATAAAATCTGCAGCAGGGAATTAACTATTTGGGAGGGGAATAGCCCCCTCCCAAGTGTGGGGTACTAAACTGGGGCTGACGGTCCTAGCTGTCTGCGCACCTTGCTGATCTCAGTGGGTGTACTATCCAGCTGGAGTTTAGGTTCAGTCATTCCCAATGAGCTGGCCTGTCATTGTTGCCCCAAAGAGTCTGGGCAGCTGGCCTGCACAGCTTGAAGGTGAACCTTTTCAAGCCTTGTAAAGCCAGTCAAGGGGTTTGCCCAACAACACATTGAGCTTAATAGGCATCATCGGAGCTACTGTAACTCCCCTCCCTCAACCTTGCTGCCCCAGCATGGACACCGAGAACTTTCCTGCTTACCCTTAGCCCACACTTCTCATGCCAAGTAACCATATTGACATAATTCTGCCTAACTAAAACCACTGCCTTACATTAAGCAAACCCTTGCCAGTCTGGGAAAAAAGCCCATCTTCCCTTGTCAATCATGAAGAAGGCAAAAAGTTTCTACCCAACCCTCGTGAAGTGACCAGCTAATCTCAGACTAGCTAAAGGGTGGGAGGGTGGAGTCGCTGTCCAGGACCGTAATGAGCTTGTACGAGTATGTGCACCCATACATGTGCTTGCAGTCCTGCCCTGATACGGCCCGGTAGCCAATCAGCTGCCAAGCTCCAGCCTATCTGTCTCAGAGAAGCAGGGCAATGTTCCGTTAGTGCGTGAAGAGCGCTAATGGTTTTTCACAATAAAAAGGCAATACAGCAAAACACACATTAATATATTATAGGTCAGGTACAGCATGACCAATAGTAGATCTCTGATAGGTTGTTCAGCAGAATGATTTTTCTCTCCTTCCACCAAGGAGCTCAGGATAGCTTACCTCAAGATAGCTATTTCACCCTCACGATAACCCTTCAAGGTAGTTTATGTTGAAAGAGAGTGAATGGCCACTTAGAGCTCTGCATTCAAAACGGAAAACCTTCCAGAGTGATGGTGGTTCTAGTTTGCTGGGTCAAAAACAACAGAGATTCTTGTGGCACCTGGAAGACTAATACATGTATTTTGGCATAAGTTGTCACCAGAAGTCTGCACAAGTTCCTGAGTGAGTCTCTCCAGGCAACACTCTGCCCCACGACAAGCACTGATTTGGAAATTCCAGTTGAAAATTCTGTCATGTGTAGCTCATTAAATTTGTTTGGAACTGGGGGATATGTTTGGAACTGGGGTCGCATTTAGGAAAAAGCACCAATGAACGTGAACAAAATAGATACATATAAGCAGAAACTATATGAATACTGGATTTTATATCTACAGTTTTCATTAGGGGGACATTAAAAGAGAATCTTTCAGTTTTGGAAGACTCATTTTAGCAGTGATTATGACAAAGACACACATTGAAATGTCCTTCTAAGATTAAAATTGCCATTATTAAAATTACTCATGTGAATATTCCAATGAATGAAATTAGCTATATGTGAAGCAGCATGAGTGATTTCCCTTTCAGGCCGTTATGAAATATCTCCTTCCATGAAACCAGGATGTTTTGTGCTTGCACGAATAATATGAATTTCATTTAGAATGCTCTTTGTTCCCTTATGACTTTTTTTTCTTGTAACGGTGATGGATAACCAGGAGCAAATGACACCTGTGCTCAATATCTGCAGAGGCTCTTTGTTATTTTCCAGTGATCCACCATTCAGGCACCTGAAAAACCTAGTGCTTTGCCCCCCATCTCTGGGAATGCCACTGATAAACGTTAAAAACTTAATGCAAGCTTTCCCTTAAAATAAACACGACTCAAGAGGGAACTACTCACCCAGCAGGTGAGGGACTCTGTGATGAGGCTTTCTCTAGAATCAAACTGGGGCATGGCTGTGAAAGTGCTGATCATTAATTACTGACTTGTGTAACTTTTGTGATACACGGACCGGCAGCCAATATTATTACTGTTATGTTCCCAAATGTTAATGTTAATTAATGATAAGACTTCCACATATATAAAGAATATAAAGGCACATGCCCCCATGGATATGGAAACCATGGATAAATGGCAGCCCCATGTGGATTGGTACAATCAACCACACCCTGGAGAGCAACCAGGCCAAATTTGTTAGGGCAACTCTGGGTTTACCCAGATGTGTGTCCTACACTGCTGTGTGTTTGGAAACAGGGCAAATGCTTATGATAACTAGAGCATGGCTCTAGTTAACTAGAGCACAGACTCTCAGTTACTGGCTATAAATACACTATAACCCAAAGCCAGGTGGTCTTTTGTTTTTAATGCTATCAGAATTTGGGTCTTCCAAATGGTTAAACCTTTCAAATGGTTAAATTTTCAGAGAGAAAATTTCATTGGACTTTCTAGGTCTGTATTCATACCCAGTGGTCTATAGAATGATAAAGCAAAGATTGCTTAATATTGAGTCTAAAAACATATGCGAATTGGCAACCAGGGTTTGTTCTCCCCCAAGTTTCTCTATCCTGCTCCAGAATGGAAATATGGCATATTATCTTTCTTCTATGATCTATCCATCTGAATGGCGTGCTAATTCCCAAGGTTTAATGTATTGCTATCCAAGGTCATACAGCAAGACACCCTATGCAGAACGGTGTTGCCCTTGTAATTAGGGGTCTATTAAAACCATCCCCCTCATGGGCAGGAGGTGTAGTCGAGAGGGTTAAAGCCTCCGTTTGCCTGAAGATAAGATCCAAAGGTTACAAGTTCGGGATCACCGGAAGTCTCCGTGAGCGGCAGACCTTGTAAACTGCGTCTTATTAGAGCTGGGCTACAGCTGCCTGTGAGAGGGGAGTGTGCTGGGCCAGGTGCTTCTTTGGTAGGAGCAGAGAAGCCGCTTATCAGCCAGCAGGAAGACAAATTGTGTGGCCAGAAAGACTAGACCACGAAAGTACCATCTGTATGTTGTATGTTCTTGAAAGATAGAACTTCCTTGTAATTTGTAAAAAACCTTTGTGTTTATGAATAAAGCCTGCCTATGTAAACCGCCTTGAGTTAAAAAGTCAGAGGAGCAATCTAATGACCTAAGAAAGGTGGTATATAAATACCAGCATGATGATGATGATGATGATGATGATGATGTTTTACTGCCCTTGGCATGCCAGCTCCCATTCAGTTTATCTTTATCTGGATCCTTTCTTATCCAAAAGAAATGGCTTCTCAGATCTTATCTAGCAAGCCTGAAATTTCTTCTTAGTGATTGTTCAATTGAAATTAGGAAGAGGATCTCAAAGTTCCTATACTTGGTGGTTCATAAGCAGTGGTGGGATTCAGGGGGTTCACCCAGGTTCTACAGAACCAGTTGTTAAATGGCTGGGCCCCGCCCACTCGCTGGCTTCGGGCTTTTTTGGCTCCAGCTATGACGTCATAGAACCGGTTGTTAATTTATTTGAATCCCACCACTGTAAAGTATGTTCAGAATACAATGTGCTAGGAACTGACTCTGGGAATGTGTAACTTATCTAGTGTCTAGGGCATGTTTTAGGTTTTATTTTTTTATCTTTATAGTACCCTGTTGATGGATTTATTTTGTACTGTACAGTACACACCAATGAAGATTACTGGAATCTGGATAAAATGGAACCCTACAAAAAGATTCAAACATGCTTCCCATCACACAAGTTAGTTGTCTGGTTTTGTTTGCAGCCTTCTTCTTTGCTGACTACAAAATGGAAGCAGGAAACACAGGCACTCACAGGAAGCAAGATAGAGGTCTGAAAAGAATGTGACCCTTATCAAGAGCCACATTATACTCTTTTCAGTCCTCTAACTGGCTTCCTGTGTTTTCTCCTTCCATTTTGTAGTCAGCGATACTCAGGAAGGTTGCAACCACTAGCAGATAATTAGTGCAAGGAGGGGAATGATGGCAGGCATTTTTGAACTGCAGATATTTGCAACTGTGGATATTGGATGTGCAGATACTGGAGGAAGGGGGAAATGGGATGCCTATATAGAGAAATGTGAATATTCAAGAGCCCAAGTATCTTTTGCAGCCCAAGTGTGTGTGTGTGTGTGTGTGTGTGTGTGTGTGTGTGTTTAAAGTTCAGTGTGGCTTTTGAATCTGTGAGTAGATGTGTCAGGTACAGTTTTAAAGCTTGTTATTTTTTTTCTTTTTAATTGGTTTGGTGCATGCTTTCTTTATTGTTCACTGTCTGGTGTCTCCAAAATAGCTTGTGTGGTTTCGGCAGACTTTTCTGCACGATAGGCCTCCATTATTGCTCTTGGAATGTCAAGCTTTGTTATGAGCTGACACAAGTTTCTAAATGGAAGTTCAAAAGACATGTGTCAGCAGTGAACCTTTACCAGAAGAGGTTGGAATAACTTCTAAGCTTATTGTGAAGAAAAATGATATTATTTGGGAGACTTCTGAGGCTTTCAGACATATTTTGGATCATTAAATACTATTCAAGCAGTTTTCCCTCAGCAGAATGGAATGAAGTACGATTGCCTGACGAGCTTCTTATTTAGATTTTGTCGACATATTTGTTTGCATGCATAAATACATGCAAACAAATATGTCAACAAAATTTAAATGACAAACTTGTCAGGCAACATTGCTTCTTTCCACTGCTGGTGGGTGCTTGCCTGCTTCACCCTGCCCAGTCTCATAGCTAAGGGTTGCTGTTGTTGTTAAACACTGCATAAAAACACAAAATACAACCTTTTGTCCGTTAAAATAGTTGAATAAAAATACAAAACACTGCATTTTTGTGTTTGAGGGCTCAATCCTAAACTGAGTTAGGTAGGCACAAACTAAGCCAGAAAAGTTTGGCCAGCACAAGGAACACCGTCGAGTATGTTTGGACCACTCTCACAGCACAATCCTATACATATTTACTCAGAAGTAAGTACCCTTGTGTGCAATGGGGCTTACCCCCAGGAAAGTGTGCACAGGATTGCAGCCTGAGAGTTAGAGAGGCCAGCACACAAACGTGAGCCGGCCACCCTGACACTGAGAGTGGTCCAAATGCACTTTACGGTGACCCTTGTGCCGGCCAAACTTTGCTGGTTTAGCTTATGCCAGCCTAAGTTCAGTTTAGGATTGCGCTCCAAAATATTTTCCAGAAATGAAAATAGATTACTTTTCCAATTAGAAATAATACTGTGGCCATGTCTGCCGACACTATATCACCTATATCAGTGGTTCTCAAACTTTTTAGCACCAGGACCCACTTTTTAGAATGACCATCTGTCCAGGACCCACCAGAAGTGATGTCATGGCCGGAAGTGCTGTTGTTGTCACATCAGAGCCTGCTGCTTTCCTGTGAATGCAGCAATAGGTTGGATTATTTATCAGCCATTTTCCAATAGCAAAGTGAATCAGAAAGAAAAAAGCCTATTTACAACCTTGACACAAGCAAAACAACCACACAGGCCTTTCTCTTCCCAGCATCCCATCTTCCCATATTTTCAATATGGCTGCTCTAGGTGCTTTGCAACCCATCTGAAATTGGCTTGTGACCCACTGGTGGGTCACGACCCACAGTTTGGGAACAACCAACCTATATCATCTACCTAGTACATGTTAAAAACATTTAAAATTAATAAAAATGAGATCTTGGAATAAGAATGTAGAATAAAAGCTCATAAAACTGCAATTTGCTATTTTAATCAAGAAATTTTGGGGAAAAAATATCACCAAAAATACTCACCCTTACTCATAGCATTTGAATTGGGCTGAGCAGAAAGACACCTCAGCCCAGCACTCGCCAAGCCTCAACGTTGGCCCATCAGAGCAACCACTTGGCACACTCTGGCTGGCTGGCTTAAGTAAAGCCTTTCCTTTTTCCATTTCTTTTTGGAAAGGTCAGTGACCAGCCACACCGGGCTTGCATTGCAAATGTGAACTTGTAAAAAAGCCACATCCTGCAACCTTTCTGAAAGTCATTAGTGAAACAAAAGAGAAGTCCCTAACTAGGTATCCTCATCTATTCCATGACCAAATCTAATGAAGAGTTGTATGTTGAGAGTTCCCTGGACTGCAAAGAGATCCAATCGGTCAATTCTCCA
>JAJKFI010000045.1:6193886-6242379 GCA_029204185.1 Lerista edwardsae
CGAAGAGTCGGACACGACTTAGCGACTGAACAACAACAACAACATGTTGAGGCTCTGGCCTCCAGGGCCTGTCAATAATTCAGTAGTTCCCAAAGTCCTCCATGGGAGGAGGAAACCACCTAAGTGTTGGTGGGCTGTAGCAACAATGCAATCCCCAGGATCATGCTACTTCTGGGAGAAAAGCGGTTTTCATTTAGCTTCAGCTAGCACAGCTTCTGGGGGATACAGTGAGCCCCGAGAAACCTCCGCAAGACTCCCCAAGCCTCCAATTAACTAAAAATAGTGATCAGAAATCACTTCATGACCTAGGGGGCAATCCTAACCTGGAGTTAGGCCAACACAGTTAGGTCAGCAAAGTTTGGCCACCACAAGGGCCACCATAAAGCATGTTTGGACCACTCTCGGTGTCAGGGAGGATGGTGCACATCTGTTTGCTGGCCTCTCTGACTCTGAGAGTGGTCCAAACATACTTTACGGTGTCCCTTGTGCTGGCCAAACTTTGCTGGCCTCACTGTGCTGGTCTAACTCCAGGTTAGGATTGCACCCCTAATGCTTTCAGAGGCAAAACTGCACACTTCAGCTTGCAATGCCTGATGTGCAATCTGATCATACTCCTGTTTAAATGGAACTAGGTGACACTGTGTTCAGTGGGACTCACTCAGCATTGCAGTCCATAGACCAGGATAAGGGTAGCCCCTGAAATGCTGCCTAAAGTGAAATTCAAAGTAAATTTTGAGATTCCATAAGTTTAAAAAATCCAAGCATCTAAACATCAGAGGAGTTTGAGAAAAGCTGAATGTTTCCATTAAAACAACAACAACACAGAAAGTAACTATTCATCCTTAAGCTTAGTTCAAGATTTAAGCCTCGCTTAAGATTTTAAATTATATGTGAAAGAACATTGCACTCCATACATTCATTCTACATTTTGCATTAACAAAGAGAGCACCTGATCTTGGAAACCAGGAAAACCAAAGTGAAAACCAAAAGTATTTTAAACAAAGAAACAGTATAAGGTGTAAATATTTGCCATACCAATTAATGTGGTGAAAAATTTATGTTTCTCCAAAGCACTGCGTTAGGTAAACATATCATTGGCAAAAACCCGAGATGACTATTTGAATTCCTCATGTGGCAATAACCGACTTGACCAGTTTTCTTTTGACATGTGTGAGTTCTTATGTGAATGAAAAGGGAGAGGCTGCCAGGTGTGAGGCAACTCATCTGCTCAAGCCTTTCCTCCAGGGTGCTTCTACTTGCAAACTAATTTTAAAGATATGGTTATCTGGAAAAATGAGACGGAAGTACTGGGACTCGAAACGCATCTCGTTTTTCTCAAATGAGTGGGAAAAATTATGAGACTGTGCATGTGTAGAGGTGCTTGAATGTTTGGATTTCTGGCTGTCACTCTTGGCAAGGTCAGAAAAGGCCCAAATCCTGGAGCTTGAGTGCACTGTAGAAACAGATTAAATCTCTGTTATCTTTCTACTAACAGTGAACTCCAGTATCTGAGAGCCTATCTAATTGTCGGCAAAATGAAGCCATCCACTGACATGGAAATGGTTTTTACATACTCAGGGAGCTTGTTAGATATGCAAAATTAGTTAAGTTTGTAAATTACAGTATACAAAAAAGAGGAGGGAAAACAAAGACAGCCTGATGCAGACTGCATATGCTCAGGAGCTCCCAGGAGCCTTGGAATAAGAACATAAGAACATATGAAGGACCCTGCTGGATCAGGCCAACGGCCCATCTAGTCCAGCTTCCTGTATCTCACAGTGGCCCACCAGATACCTCAGGGAGCACATGAGACAAGAAGATGCCTGCATTCTGTTGCCACACCCTTGCAGAATGATGAGCTGTCAGAAAAAGAAGAACAGGGGAGAGACAGGCAAAGGGAATGGATCTATTTGGGCATTAAAGAGGAAGATACCTTTGGTGGTATCTCCCATTGGTTGTTAGCGTAGCTTTAACACTAATTCTGTGTTAGGCCTTCAACATGCGCAGATCCAGGGAAGGCTCTCATTGTACCAGGCAATGGTGAGGCTGCTGGGCTGGCTATAAATTCCTTGGCAGTCCAATGATAACCAGGGTTGGAAAGAAGCAGGCTGCCTGGCCTGCACCATATCCAGTTCTGGTTAGGGAGCAGCTGTGGCACAACTTGGAGTAAAAGGACACTTGTTTCCTTACCCTGAGTAAAGCCCCAGACACCCCTATGGGGCTACTTGGATCAGTGCCAGTGAAATCACTGGTGTGAATCCAAGCAGTCCATGTAGGGCTGACAGGGGTTAGGATCCAGCCTAAGTGCAGATCCTGGTCCCACCCCATCCCCGGGCCAAGGATCCAAGGACCAAGGATCTATGGAGTCCTGAGAAGTAATTGAACATGATCCAAATCCAGTGGTGTTCTTATAGGGGAGCAAAATGCTATGTTTTGCAGGAGCCCAAGCTCCTGTGCAATCTGGAGCCATTCACAGTGCAGAGAGATGGCTCGAAGGACTTGCTTTCCAAGCTGCAAATAGCTCTGGAGGCAATCAGAACATGTTGGTTCAGGTTCCTGAAAAACTTAGCATTTTGCCCCCTCTGTAGGAATGCCACTGTCCAAATCACAAGGAAAAAGAAAGCAGTCCTCCCAAATGAATCTCCACGGGCATCTATGAGAAATGGAGGAACCATCATAAACCAACCCTGCAGCACGTGCAGAGATGTCAGTGGGACAGAAGATTCCTTGGGAACTAACGAGAGTTCATTAGTGTGAGCTTCTAATTGTGGTTTGGCAGGCCTTTTTTGTGGGTTCCTCGGAAAGAGCATGCATCTCAGAACAAAGACTTCCCCTTGTTGCAGGCTGCGGCCCTGGATAGGTTGCCAAACATGTGACCCAATCGTTCTGAGCCTGCACTACTTAGAACTGGCTCCACTGTGGACACTTGTCATTGTTCAATTCAATCTTGTGGCCTTAGTTGATGTCCACATTTATTTCAGTGTAATTCTTGCGATAGGTGCAGGAAGCATTCCTCTTTCTCATATATATCCAGATTGGCTTTTCAGCAGAAATAGAATACCTGTCTTAAAATACAGAATGTGCTTATTAGCCTGCAGGCTTGTACCTGTTTACATTTGCTTGCAGTATTGCCTTTGGCATAGGCGTAGCCATTATCATTAGTATCATTGTTTACATAACATTATTAATGGGCATGGGATGGCAACGGCAAGGCATGCCTAAGCAGGTTCAGGAGTGGAGCGTTCAACCACAGATCAGCTTACTGAATTGTAGTTGCTGAACAGGAGCGTTGCTGTTTTTCAGACGTGAAAGCCTCTGGGATTTCACGAATGCGCCAGCCTTTGAAAAACGGTCTTCATACACTGAAATGCCACCTGGCTACATCTTCCTGTTTCTTCACAGCCCTTGAAACGCTGTAACAAGGACAAATATCGAGATGATCAGGTATTTTACTTTCCTTGGAAACCAAAGGAAACAATAGACCCTGCAGATTAGAAGAAAGAAAGAAGAAAAGGGCAGCTATTTCTACTTGTTCTTGTTCCCGCACAATGCGCAAGATATTTGGCTTCACAGCAAGCTAGAAAGGGCAGGACTCTTCAAAGAAAGCATTGCACAGGCATTTGGGGAGACCATCCATTGTTGAGTCTCGGCAAATAATTCCTCAATTGTTCCTTTCCAGGGTTCATTTACCCTGCTCGCTTGACACTCTTTTTGCACTGAGCAGAGTCTATTTCAGACAGCCAAAACTAGTTGCACTGCATTATGAACCTCTGGTGTGCAAACAGCTGCATACATGTGTTGAATAACTCATTTGTATAATATTGGGGTACTCTAATTTCCCAGACCACCACCCACCCCAGGCAATAAAAAAATAATGCCATCTAATTTTTCTCTTAAAATTTTTACGTTTTTTACGTTTCCACCCCAGCCTTCTTCTGGGGAGTTCAGGGCAATATACCGAGAATGCTGTTTTATTTTATCCTGAGTCAGTGCATTGGTCCAGGGAGCGAAATATTTCCTATGCTGACTGGCAGCAGTGATTCTGGGTTTCAGAAGCGGGTCTTTCTCCACTCTTCTAGGAGATGCCTGGGATTGAATATGGGACATTCAGCATGCAAACGTGAGCTCCAGTTCTAGCCTCACGTTAGTAACAGGGAAACCAGGTGCAAGGTGGGATGAGGTCCCTTCTACTTTTGGTGTCAAAATGAGTTTCTTCGCATCTTTGATTCCAGGGTTCAGGAGGTGATCCTGGCAGAATAGGCAAAGACACACAGGGCACACTCCTAAACTGAGTTAGGCCGGCATAAGCTAAACCAGCAAAGTTGGGCTGGCACAAGGGACACCGTAAAGTATGTTTGAACCACTCTTGGAGTCAGAGACCAGACACAGACATGAGCCATCCTCCCTGACTCCGAGAGTAGTCCAAAAATACTTTATGGTGGCCTTTGTGCTGGCCAAACTTTGCTGGCTTAGTTTATGCCTGTCTAACTCCAGTTTAGGATTGCACTCACAGTCTTCAACCACTAAGGGTGCAATCCTACTCTCAGTGTTGTCAATCACCCGGTACGCGCCGGCACGCGCGTACCTGTTTCTGGCTGAGCTGGCCCCACCCACTGGAAGCTGGCCTGGAAGTGCAGTGGACGCCCGATCCAGCGCCGGGCCGGCCGGCAAACTCCTTCCCGGGCCGGCGCTCCATCGGGCGTCCGCTAGGCCGAGCGACTACGTGGGCTCCCAATCTAGCACCGGGCCGCCCGGCAAGCTCCTTCCCGGCCCGGCCCAGCACTGGAACGGGCACCCACGTGGTCGTGCGACCATGTGGGCACCCGATCTAGCGCCGGGCCCGCCGGGAAGCTCGTGCCCGGCCCGGCCTGGCACTGGAATGGGCGCCCACGTGGTCGCGCGACCACGTGGGTGCCCGATCCATCGGCGGGCCAACCGCCAGGACTTCCTTGTCAAAACCTCACTTCCTGCAATGATGTCACTTCCGGCTATGATGTCACTTCCGGTGGGCGGATCCCAACAAGTGCCAATCAAAAGTGAGTACCTGTTCCTAAATTATTTGAATGACACCACTGCCTACTCTGGAATTAGGCCAGCACAGTTAGGCCAGCAAAATGTGGCTGGCACAAGGGACACTGTAAAGTATGTTTGGACCACTCTCTGAGTCAGAGAGGCCAGCACACAGATGTTCACTATCCTCCCTGACACTTACAGTGGTCCCAAATGCACTTTACAGTGTCCCTTGTGCCAGCCAAACTGTGCCAGCCTAACTCCAGGCTAAGATTGTGCCCTAATTCAAATATCCAGGGGAGGGGGGGAAATCCAAATCTGTCCCAAGATGCTTATAACAAATTAATTCAGCTTTATGTAAACCACCACCAGTCAGTAGGATAGGTATTGTATATTTGCATATATTCAGCAATAGACTTGAAGGCTTGAAGGAACCATTATGACTGTGTAGTATGATTGTGAGGATAGCTGTGGTAAGCCAAGTGATTCTATAATGATAATGCATCACGAGAAAATAGGACTTTGGCCAAGTGCTAATATCACAACTGCACAGTGAATGGCATTTCACAGTTATTAGAATTTCATCTCTGGTATTTCAAACATCCATATACTTTTTCCCCTTGATCACAAGGCACCCAAGTCAGCTAACCGTAGTCATTAATATAGTAAAATTTAATAAAAATCAAAAGTAAAAAGCTATACTTAAACCCAATAAACCCATGATAAATAAAACAGCAGAGATGCTACCAAGTACAGGAGAATCAAGTAGACAAAAACACTAAAGCAAGAAGGCAAAAGAGAACAAGTCGTTTAGCTTACGTCAGAAAGGTGACAGACCTGATTGTTTTTGGAATTGTCCTGCTCCCTTTAGTTGCTGGTTGCCTGCATGTATCATTGCTTTGGTTGCTAATAGTAAATAGAAGGAAGTGATGTTTCTAGCATGCTTCTAGCATGGCTCAGTTAAAACAACAACAACAAAAATGGCATCCAGTCATAGAGGAGTGATTGAAATCAAATGCATGGAGGTGGCCATCTTGAATAGCTTTGATGGCCTGAGGATGCTGGAAGGAGAAAAAAGAATGGCTCTCTAGCATTGGAGCTGGAAAATGAACACAGCCTTTGTTTAAGCAAGTTTAACTAAAAAAAACACTGCTTGTTTTTTTTTTAGCAAAAACAATGCTTCCAGTGAGACTACACAAAAAATAAGGGTCATGCTGGGGGTGGGGGTGGGTGCCCTTTATCCACAGATCTGTGGATAACTGAATCTTCAGATACCAGATCTGTGGGTACGGGGGCCTGTCTGTATTGAGAAATGTTATACCTTTATGTGAAATCATAGATAATATAGGAACTTCTTTTGTGCCTGCGATACGTTGGAGAATGCTTTGTAAACAACAGTGGAGGATTCATAAGCAATTATCGTATTTTGCTCTTATGGAATCCTACATACCATTTCACATTTCCATTTTATGAAGTAGGAAAACAATTCCTTTCTGCCTTCCTTCACTAGCTGTTCTTGTTGTTTATGATTAAATTGAACAACCTGTTGTTTTCTGCATACATTTTCATTACTTGTGACCCATATTGCATATTCTAATGAAGACGATGCCCCACTTTGAATCTGTTTCAAAAATGCATGGTATTTTGTTAGTTAGCGATAGTTTGACAATTGCTAGCATACATTAAAACAGTATGTGCTTGCTCTGGGTCCATCCAGATTTTCAAATATTTTACCCTACGTTTGTCTAAAATGAACCAAAGCCACTATTATACCAATTTTGTACCAGCTGTCCTAATCACTAGTTCATTTTTAGGTCCAGTTCAAAGTACTTGTTATGACCAGTCATGCCCTACATGACTTAGGACCAGATCACCTTACTGTAGGGAGCATCTGCACCCTTATGAGCACACTGTGGCAGTCCTCCATTTTGGGACCCTAAAGCTTGAACTGTTATGGGGGGCCCTTTGTAACCAGCAACGAGGTTTGGGTAACCACTGTTATCTTCTTCAGTGGGCTCTACAACAGATGATGATGATGATGATGATGATGATGATGATGATGATGATGATGATGATGATGATAAACCTTCTCATACAATAGACCCATTTTTTTTCTAAAGTCAGTCCTGGGTGTTGTTTCTTTGGAGTGTTTATAGCAGAGTTGGGGGTTTGTGGACCCATTCAGCGCTTGCCTAGCGCGATCGGAGCGGAGGAACGAAGCGATCGCTACATTTCAATAACAAAGTCTTTTATTGGTTACAGTAGCGATAGTTAGAAAGTGAGAAGTTCTATTTGCCGGTCAGCGAAAGCCGGCGAAGGCTTGCCGCGTACAAGCGGCTTTTCAACGCATGTTGTTACATTCTCAGTTACAGTCTCAGTCTCAGTGCGCACACAGTAAAAATATAAGTTATATAGGAACGAAAGGGGTGTAGCCAGAGCATATCTGGTAGGTGGATACCTGAAGACCCTTGTGCCCCATGTTAACCAATGGGGTGACCCTTTGAACATCATGATCTCATGAGAAAGTGGATGTTTGCTAGCCAGCGCTTCCCGTGAGAAATATTGCCTGCTTATGTTACACTATCTAAAGGGAGTTCAGCTACTGTGTAGCAGGTTGCACTAACAAGCTGGGAAGCTGACCACCTCAAGGACACGCAGGTGCTCTATCTGATCTGGAGACGGAGAGACGGAATGCCAGTTTCCACCAGTTCTGGAGTGTGTGGTGTGAAACTGCAACACTGGGGCCCCTCTAGGATTTGGGGCACTGAAGCTTAGGTTTCATTAGCTTTATAGTAGAACTGCCTCTGTGAACATCCCCAAAGGACCACAGACTCTGCTCTCTGGTCCATACTTACTCAGATTAGATGGATAGGTAGAAGGAATCAGGACTTCTCAGTGGGAGTCTTGGACCCATGAAATTCTTTTCTTGGGGAAGTATATCATGCTTCCACAATAGCTAGCTTTAAAGAGGTTTTCAAAACTCTTTCATTTCCCATGGGTTTTAATAATCAATTTGTCAACTGCATGTTGATTCTAATAGGAAAGCTGTTATCTTTATTTGCAATCTGTTCTTGCCATCTTTATTATCTTATCGTGCAATTTCTTGCTTTTGCAGTGTTACCATCTTATCTATTGTTCATCAACTTGTGCAATGTGTTGTTGTTGTTGTTGTTTTAAAAAAATATAGCCTGCAAATATATTCCATTAATCAATAAATTGTTGTTAGCTGCCTCAGGGAATGGCAGCATTCAAATATTGTACATAAAGGAAGTAAATGAGTTTGAATCTGAGGCTTGAGTAAATGAGCTTGAAATGGTGCAAACCATAGGCACTGAGTCCCCCTTGAACAAAGGATAATTTGACCCCATCCTCGTATTGTCTCCAAGGATACTGCTTTGTCTTGTTTATTATGAGGCAACAGCTGCCAGTCAGACCTCTTACAAGAGAAGTGAAGTAAAATAAAAATACTTGGATACATTATACTGAGGTAAATTTTTGGCGAAAACGCTGCTGCGCACGCCTGTTTCACTCCCTCTGTTGATGCCTCTTGTTGCACTTAAAAAAACCAAAAACAGGGTGAGCAGGAGGGAAAACTTTTGCCCTAAGGCATTAAAAAATCGCTGAGCTATGGCTCAGCCCTCTGAAACCTGACCAATGTTCCGTGAGGCGGAGGCGGTCTGGGAGAGGATGGGACGGCCCCTGGAAGGAATCACTTCTCCGAGACCACCTCCACCTCCAAAGGGAGGGGTTATCCCACAAGTGA
Source organism: Lerista edwardsae (assembly GCA_029204185.1). Taxonomy (NCBI): domain Eukaryota; kingdom Metazoa; phylum Chordata; class Lepidosauria; order Squamata; family Scincidae; genus Lerista; species Lerista edwardsae. The sequence goes on from JAJKFI010000045.1 coordinate 6,202,660, forward strand.
GGAATGACACCCTTCCTTCTCCAGAGAATAAAACTACTTGGATACATTATACTGGTGCCCACCTCTATTGATCTCCATTGATAATAGGGACAGCCCATTCATGAGATGGGAGGACAAGCTGAGGATCCTACTGCAAAAGATTGTGGCAATGTAGCTGGAAGAGGTGGGGGACACACAGCTGTGGTGGGGGTTCTCATGATTATCCCACTGCCACTGTCTCTCCTACTTGCTACATAGGAGGAATCCGGCCAGCATCCAGCCAGTGGAAACCACAGAGACCTAATGTACTTGCCAATAAAAAAGTGGGAGGGCACTTTTAATAATAATAAAAAAAAGTGTGTGTGTGTGGGCGCAATTCTAACCTGGAGTTAGGCTGGCACAGTTAGGCAAGCAAAGTTTGGCTGGCACAAGGGACACTGTAAAGTATGTTTGGACCATTCTAGGAGTCAGAGAGGCCAGGACACAGATGTGCACCATCCTCCCTGACTCTGAGAGTGGTCGAAATGTGCTTTATGGTGTCCCTTGTGCCAGCCAAACTTTGCTGGCCTAACTGTGCCATCCTATCTCCAGGTTAGGATTGTGCTCTGTGTTTGTTTGTGTGCGTGTTGCAGTGTCTAGTAGCTGGAGTTCTGGTGTGTGGGGAGTACTGGAATGCACACTGGGTGGAGGAGCAGTGGAATTTGTGCAGCACATTGGTTGACATTTTGGATGGTGGATCCATTGGGGCAGCACAGGTAGGGAACATCTCTGTGCAAAAACCTGACAGAAAAGTGTTCTTAGGTCCCACTGACACTTTGCAATCTAGAATCCCTCTGTATGTATACACTTAACACAGCATAATGATGGACACTTCACCAGTCTGGTAGACGCTTCTGCTATCTTTAAAACTCTGTATGATTCAGGGCTGGTAATAGGTTGTGCACTGAAGATGCCTGCAACAGCAGCTGTCAGGAAGAACAGCCATCTTGAACACCTGGCATTTGTAAGTATCAAGGAAGGAATGAGGCATCTTTAGATCAAAAGAGGCCAGGAAGCCTCTTGACAGCCACATTTTTACAAGTCACTATCTATTTTACAAGTCCTGCTCAGTTTCAGAATACCTTTAGTGCTTGAAAGTAGCATGATGTAATGTATTCCTTGGTCTCTCTTGGTACAGCTGTGCTTTGCATGGCACTTGTTCATTTCCAGGCGGCTTTTATGACCAGCCACTGCCATATGCAGTTTATTATTGTGATGTAGGCTGAAAGTGAAATCCATGTCTTTGTTGACATGCGGAAATCATATATGCTCACCTGGAGGTGGGGAAAGGTAGCTTGGCTGCTGTCATCAGGTATTCACAGAAAACAACCATAACTGTTATCTGGAATCCATAAGTGAGGACATCACAAACAACCCAACCATGTTGACAATCAGCAACATTTTTTTTAAAAAAAACGTTGGCAAATATACATACAAGTCTTTTGAAAAAATAATGTTTGTGGGTGGGGGGAGGAGTTGAGGGCAGGAATAGATTTAATGGAGAAAAGTCCTTGAAAAATATCCATTGGGAAGGGTATTTAAAAGCCATCCTATTCTACACTGCAAGGCTCAATGCCAGTTGGTTCCTTTCACTCAGAATGGGAGAAATGCCTGCTTTATGGGACAGGTCTGGTGATACACTTCAAGCAGAAGATACTTGTGACAACTCCAGGACTGGCAAGGCAGTAAAGGGTTTGGAGAAAGCCTATTTATATCTGTTTTCTCCACCACTTCCAGCAGACTCTTCTACTGAGAACCCTGAGATCTAGCAGCCATCTCCCCAAAACGGTCTACAGCCCAATCTTATTGTGCTGCCCCGCTGGTGAAACTAGTGTTCCATCAGCATTGACTACCCTATGGAAGTCGTGAAACACATTCTGGCTGCGTCGTGCACTGCCAGAGTATCAGTGGGGAGACTGGAGCCTTCCCCCATGCACTGATGGACACACAAAAGCTCACTGATCGATGTATTATGGCAGGGCAGGAGGGATGAGGCAGGGGGAGGGTGGAATAGAACGGGGAGGTGGCAGAGGCGGCAATGGGGGAAGATCATATCCAGGATGGGGGTGGATTCAGCAGCTGCCGTATCTGCTGAATCCAATCCCCCTGGGCACAATTTTCTAGGCCCATGTAAGCTTGAAGCAATGAGTTTGCTGGTACAGATCTGAGTAGCTCAGTCGGATCTCAGAACTTGATTGTTTGGTAGGGGAAGAAATGTTCCCTTACCCAGAGGAGACCTCGGTGACTCTCCCTCCCACCAAAAGATGCAGTGCAAGCCATTTTGGCATCACCGTATTGGAAAGGCCCAGTTGGAAAGGCCTTGGGCCCTCAAGGAATATCCTTGTTCAAGGAAAAGTGAAAATGGAACTATAATGAAATGTTTAGAATTCAGAGGTGCTGTGGTTTATTATAACACAGATGGTTAATAGATGTTCTACTATATCTTAGGCCCAGTTTTGTGATGTAAACCACTTAGATAATTTTATTTTGTTGATGGCTGCTACATGATTGTTCTAGTTACATAATAAATGAAATCCACGTATTGTTTTAACGTTAGACATTAAATGTTGTTTTTAAACATTTCCACTCACTGCCCTATCTATAGTACAGTGTGCTTTTTCCTTTTTATGGTCTACGTTAACTGTCCCCTTTCATGGCCTTGTGTTTGAAGACTGGCAGCACTAAAAAAAATGGCCCTTCTCGTGGAGAAAGGGGATGGTCATGTGGTTGGTTCTCTGTTCCAGAGGTGCCTTTTTCTATCTTCTTATAGGCTTTGTAAGGTGAGGTATCTTGGGGAGAAGGCAATATGCCCCCCAGAAACTGGTGTCAGTAGCTTGATGTGTGCCAGTGTTCTTCTGAAACTATACTATAAACATAACTGATCATTTTTTCCCATCTCCCTCCCACTCAAAGGAGAAAATTATTCCATAAAACATGAAAGGGAGATATTCTATACCATTTGTAATACATATGCTTCATCTGGAGAACTCCACATCATTTCCAGGAGTCATGGTTGCCATATGCTTGAGCCCTTCTGATGTTCAAGAGACAAAAGGATTCCTGAAATGTGAAACTAATGAAAAACTAATAGGACAAAGGAAGACTAGGCTTCAGAAAATGCTTTGCCTCTGACATTGCTAGGGCTGCACTTTTATAGGGAGGTTTAAAAAAGCCCTGAGCACTCCTAGATTTAATTAACACAGGCTGCAATCCTATACACATTTACCTGGGAGTAAATCCCAATGAACTCAGCAGGGATCCTGTCTGAGTAGACTTGAATAAGGTTACACAATAATGCTGCAATCCTATTGAATGCAATGGGGTTTATTTCCGACTAGACATTCCTAGGAGTACGTGAATGGCTGCAATCCGACACATTTTCCTGGGAAGAAGCTTTACAGAACACAAGGGGATTGATTGGTGAGTAGACAGGCTCAAGCTGTTAAAGCCTTTTGATGCTGCAGCCACAAAACCTGGTTCTAAGCCATCAAACTAGTTGTCACATTCTGGTTTTATGAAAAGTGTACCAAAGGGATTTGTAGTAGAACTAACAAGATCAGCACTTCCACTTGTTTCCTGCCTTGATAGGCAGTTCCAATCACTTTACAAATGAAAAATATTGTGACCATAGAAAGTTTTGGCTTCTCTGGGGACCTACAAGAGAAAAAGCATTTTCAAATTTCCAACTAGTGTGACTAGGACATGAAATGGGTGCTGGGGGGGGGCATGTTTGTGTGTGCATGGGCAGACTTGAAACTCTTCCCATCTAGGCCACTGAACATGCTGCAGAAGAAAGAGTTATGAACAGCCCTAACTAATCTTTCACTCTCTTTGTAGAAAAGACATTTGACCTTCTGTAGGGATCTTACCCTTGCATCATATGTAGTACTGTACTTCTATGGAGAGAGGCTGAAAGAAATGCCATTTGTTAAACAACAAAAGTTAAAATAAACCTATTGGCTCAACTGTGAATAAAATGTTGTATTTGTGATACCGTTTTCCAACTCTAAATGGAGAACTTTGAATGGAGGACTGAGGTATTTGATTTGGAACCTTTATTGGCATATGTGCCAACATACAAACATATACAATGCACACTTAAACCATAAATCAAATAAAAGAAATCTTGCCCCCCAAACCCCTCATACATGACTGCACTTCACCACATGGTGCAAAAAGGTGGCCACCTGTCCTATTAAATTTGGCTCTGTCATCGAAAGTAGGTATTTCAGCATCTCGGACTCCGAGCTTTGATGCTTCCTCGTCAACATTGGGTTTAAAAACATCTTCCGGGCCCCAGAATGGAGTGGACAATTAAAAATCAAGTGAGCAAGCGACTCAACTTCACCAAGGACACAAAAAACAAAGTCTGCCATTATAAGGGGCGCCCCTAAATCTGCCTTGCATTACTGCCAAGGGCATGGCATTACATCTGGCAAGAGAAAAGACCCTTCTTTCCTGGGGACATTCTAACAAGGATAAGTATGCTGCAGGTTGTCTAATTATAATTGGAATCTAGATGTGAGCAAGTTTTATTCGCTGAGCTCAGTAGTCTCTGAGCTTGGAAGTCCAGAAGCCTATGTTTAATAATTTGGTAGGCCTCGGGTTGAGGAACTGAACCAAGGGAATCAACATCAATTCCGATCGTTCTTCCCCCCCCCCCAGGTTGGGGTTGCCAACAGCGGGATATGGATCCTTCAAGAGCTGATGCAGTAAACTGTTGTGGTTTTGATTATAATAAACTCTGAGCCAGAATTTCATTGTTCTTAACCAAGCCCATCTCTCTATCAGGAATTGGCCCGTCTCTAAGCATAAGGCTGAGTAGGGTACATAATTCGGTAGATCTAGGATTTTCCTCAAAAATACAGTTTGTAGCTGTTCTATTGTATGGTCAAATGAATTTATCCATGTAGGGATCCTATACGGGGTTTGAGATATAATTTCGCATTAAATACTTTGAGAGATGCTGGCACATAGGATCTGCCCTTATTCTAGAAAAATCTAATGATAGCTTGCATCATTATTTTTGCAGAGGACAAAACCATATTGAGATGTTATACCACCTTTCTGGACCTCAAAGGAGCATTTGACAGCATTGACAGGAACCTCCTTTGGGAGAAATTGGAGAGAATGGGATTCTCTCCCAGATCCTTTATGGGATACCGCTCTGGATTAAATCATTTAATTACACATTAGAACAAATTCACATCCCTGATAATCCCTGATAAAAGGTTTATACTCTAATACATCGTGCCGGGTTAGATGCTCCCAGACAGGCCACCTATTGGATGAAATTCCCACCAATAAGGGGGTAAAGCAAGGATGTCTATTGGCGCCCTCTTTGTTCAATTTATTTTTGAATGATTTAGCACCTGCCCTGGATGAGGTGGAAGGACACCCCTCTAAACTTGGGGACCGCAAGGTAGCTATTCTATTATACGTGGACGACGCGATTATACTTTCAAGAACTCGTTTAGGTCTTAGAAGGCTGGTCTATAAATGTCTGGAATATCTGGCCAAGAACAAATTGCAATTGAATTTTCAGAAATCAAAAATCATGGTCTTTGACAGATCATGGAAACCTAACAAGTGGATATTTAATGGCCAAACCATCGAGCAGGTGAAGACTTTTAAGTATTTGGGAGTCCTCTTTTCTTTCAATCATTCGTGGTTAGGACACCGAAATATGGTGAAAGCAGTGGCCAATATCTCTATGCTTGCTATCCTAAGATTCTTTTATAGGAAAGGAGGCATGTTCGTCCCGGCCACCCTCAAAGTATTTAAAGCCAAAGTTCTCTCCCAGATCCTTTATGGGATACCGCTCTGGATTAAATCATTTAATTACACATTAGAACAAATTCACATAATTTTTTTAAGGAAATTACTAGCCCTTCCTAACTGCGTGTCGTATTCGGCCATGTGCCTAGAACTAGGCCAATCCAAGATAGAGACGCTAGCTTGGATGAGGACTTCTAAATTCTGGCTGAAAATATACTTCAATAACACCCAAAATAGCCTATTATATCATCTTAAGAAGGATTCTTTCTTCCCAGAGGGTGTTTGGGAGTCCAAAATTAGGCAGATAGGGCTCGTCGCAGTCCAACTTGGTGCAGTACCTCAAGCCGAGGCTTTCCGAATAATCAAACACAGACTATTAGACATCCAGGCCCAAGAGCTTTCGAGTGTAGCCAATAGTTCCTGTTCCCCACTGTCCTGGCAACTTTTTCCATCATTAGACAAAATACCAAATTACCTATACGTACTAACTAATCCTAATGAAAGAAGGGCATTTACGCTAGCTCGATGCAACACAATGCCCTCTGCGGTGCTGTGGGGAAGATTTAAGGGCATACCATATCAAGATAGAACCTGCCCCTGCTCTAGTGGTACTATTGAATCTCTGACTCACCTTCTTCTGAATTGCCCCCTTCACAAAGCTGAGAGATCTAGCCGATTAGGGCCAAGTCTATCCCGGGACCTGATGCTTTCGGACACAGAAAGATTAAAAATGCTCTTCGCATCTCCTGAACCAAAACATATTAAACAGCTTGCTGCTTTTCTGCATAGCATTGTGAAGTCTAATAATCGCAGAGGATCCACAGCATAGAATCACAACCTCAATGGATTTTCACGGATTATGTATATTAGGGCTTGGGAAAGAGGTTTTTTTAATTTATTTAATCTTTCTCTCTCTTTGTATTTTATATATGCCAATAAAGGTATATTGAATTGAATTGAGATGTTGTACCCAGGAGTGATTAAATGAAAAATGGATACTTAGGTACTTGAAAGATTTAACTTGCTCGATCAAGTGACCTTTAAATCTCCTATTAGATGGTTTTCAAGTCTTGGCAAATATCATTATCTTGGATTTACTATAAGTCAGATGTAATTTATTAATTGATAGTCTATACATTTATTGACCAGTCTCTCAAGCCCTATGCACGTCCGCCTTATGCTTAGAGAAGTATAACTGCATCGTCTGCATAAAGCAGCAAAAGGACCCTAAGGTTACCAGGTTTCAGAGGGTGGCCTTCCACTCCATCCAGATAAGTAGCCATGTCATTTAGAAAGAGGTTGAATAACGTGGGGGCAAGCAGACAACCTTGTTTAACACCTATATTAGTTGGAATTTCCTTGGTTAGGCCCCCATCCAGAGAGAATCTAACTTGACCAAGTGTATTGGATTATAGTCTCTTAATGAGAAACAACAGTCTCTTATCGATTCCTAGATGGCACAGTTGATCCCAGAGCAATTGTCTGTCTATACTATCAAATGCACACTTTAAATCCAGAAATTCAAGAAGTATGTTTCCATGATCTTTTGAAGAATGATGAAGCATGTATTGCCATGAAATCAGCTATTCAATTGACAGTAGGACTTTACCAAGTTACTGCAAAGCAATCCAATCCAGAGAGGGCAACCATAGAGTAATTGAGGGATTACCTTGACATTAAAGATCTTCAAGGCTGCAGGGATGTAACAATTACCCCTCACAAAGAACAAACGCACTATGGATTGGGCAGTTACATTAGCTGAGTTGATGGCCATTTTCCAGTGAGGAGCCCACAAAGAGTTGTAACATAGGTTCAGACCAAGGTATTTAAACTGTTTGATTTGTTCTGGTTGGTGGCCATTTAGTTGCCAAGTGGCTTCCATATTCTAGAGAACACAAGTATTTTAGATTTCTCAAAATTTATCTGTAGTCTATTTGCTGTCAGGAACTCGTTGCATTTTTTCAGAAGACATTTTAGACCCAGATGAGATAGTATCACAGCATCATTTGCATACAGGATGACTGGGAGCCAAACAGTTCCCAGTCTGGGACAGTGCCCATCCACATCCGCCAAAAAGGGGGCCAGGTCATTGATGAGTTGAGTAAATAGAGTTGGGGCTAGTAAGCACCCCTGTTTGACTCCCTTATTTGTGACAATTTTCTTTGTTAAATTCCCCACAGAGGAACATTTTATCTGGCAGGTGGTATTCTGGTGTAGCCTCTTTATAAGAAATAGTGATCTCTTATCAATATGTAGCTGGTCTAACTTGCTCCAGAGTAGTTCCCTGTTGACAGAGTCAAAGGCCCCTTTTAGATCCAGGAAGGCTGCGTATAGTTTAAGTCTTGCCTTTTTAGTGTATTTCTGGGTTAGATGGGACAAGGTGATGCAACGGCCCAGGGTAGACTTACACGTGTTCGGGCCCCAGGATCTTCTGATGTGAGATCCATAGGGTAAGCTTGGATTGTAGATGTTTGGCATACAGTTTGCCTATGATGGATAGCAAGCTGATGGGTCTATAATTTGATGCCAGCCTATTGTCTCACTTTTCAAAGATTGGGAGCACAGTTGAATTTAGCCATGATTCTGGCATCATACCAATTCTGTCAACCATCGTAAAAAGGGCTGCCAGGACAGGTACCCAAAAATTGGGTCAGCTTTTAGGATTTCAGCTGACGTCATGTCTGGACTAGGAGCCTTCCCTGATCTTAGCTTACAGACTGACTCTCTTACCTCCTCAGGTGTTACTGGGGGCCAAGCAGGGAGAGCCTCCAAGCAGGGGGTGGAAGAGTCTGCTCTAATCAAGTCTGCTCTAATCTAGTCTGCTCTGGAGTGCATTCAGGGTAAATTTTTACGAAAAATCTTAGGCCTACCTACTGTGTAACTTATGCAGCCATGTGCCTTGAAACGGATCAATCTTTGCTGGAAACAAGGGCCTGGCTGATGGCTTTTAAATATTGGATGTGACTATAAACTATGATCCATGTAGCTTACTCTACCAGATGCTTCTCGAACTTAATCAGTCATCTCTTATAGATGTGATAGGTATCCTGGACAAGAAAATCAAATCCCTTGGGCTCTCTCTGGAGACCCTAGGTGTACTCCCTTACTGAGAGGCATTTCAGTGTGTTAGATGCAGACTCTTAGACGTTGAAAGGCAATATCTTTTTAGTGCAGCGAACAGAGCCTGCTCTCCCCTTACCTAAGCTTGAAGAGCCCAGTAGTCTACAGACAAGTCGCTCCATATTTTTACTCGCTGCACTGCCATCAGAAACAGAGAGCTTTTTCTCTAGCCAGATTTGATGCCCTGCCATCTGCTGTGCTTTATGGGAAATTCCATAAGATTCCCCATGCAGATAGATGCTGCCCTTGCGGACAGGGGCATATCAAGATAATCACCCATTCTCTTTTCTACTGCCCTTTCTATATTGAAAGCCACCAAAGTTTCCTGGTCCCCATTCTGACAGGGGCTTTCTGATGTGGCTAAATTATGCTATCTCTTATCAGTCTCTTCAGTTGAAATAACTGAAAGGGTGACAACCTTCCTGCATAAGTTAACTGATTTGCGCATTCAACAAGCTGAATTATGCTCTGGATGATTTAATGTGTGTATTTGCTATTGTTCTTTTTTTGTTCTATGTCATGCCTGTGATATGCCAATAAAGGTTCTATACTACTACTGCAAAGCCATGGATCCCACACTCCTATAAGTAGTTACACAGAAGTAAGTCCGATTGTCTTAAATGGAGCAGACCCTCAGGAAAGTGAGAGGGTTGCAACCTCATTGATAGAGTACTTAAGGGCACAATCCTAACCTGAAGTTTGGCTGGCCCAGTTAGGCCAGCAAAGTTTGGCTGGCACAAGAGACACCGTAAAGTACGTTTGGACCACTCTTAGAGTCAGAGAGGCCACCACACAGATGTGCACCATCCTCCCTGACTCTGAGAGGCCACCACACAGATGTGCACCATCCTCCCTGACTCTGAGAGTGGTTCAAACTTGCTTTACAGTGTCCCTTGTGCTGGCCAAACTTTGTTGGCCTAGCTGTGCCGGCCTCTCCAGGTTAGGATTGTGCTCTAAGATTCTGTCAGCTCAAAGTAATTATATTCAATGGGGCTTATTCCCAGGATTGCAGCCTAACTCGGTTACCCCACTGATAGGCAAACATTCCACAAAAATATGCAGTGACAAAAACAGGAAGTTTTTGAAGTTGATGCTGGAAGGAAGTTGACGCTGAAGAAAGACAGATCCTGATCGCCTTTTGCATAGCCCTGCAGTTTGTCCCAGTGAAATTCCTATGTTCACCATCCAAGACATCTGTGTTCATAATTATGTCTGCTGGAAAAAGAAAAGAGTTGAACGGAAATTTTGTTTCCTTTTTATTGGATGGAAGAACAACACATTTCAAAATGAATATTATTACAGGAAAAATATAAAATTCAGGCACCAAACAAAAAGAAAGAAAGCAAACTCTTAGGCAGAGGAACAGAAGCTGGAGCAGGCTAAAGTCAAATTGATGCAGAGAGTTTTTGTTTGTCAAGGGTCCCAGCACGAACCATTTGCTACAATCCAATTATTTCCTTTAGATATGCCTTGGTGCAGAAGCAGCTTGCAAGCTTGCTTGCCAGTGCCTACTTAAGACATTTTGCCAACAATGTTTGAAACTCCGCAAGATCAGAGCTCACAAATACAGTTGCCGACCTAAAGTTGTTAACCAGAAATGTACCCTGTATAAGTCTAAAATTTTATGCCTGAAAATTGACCCTGAAAACATGGGTTAACGTATACATGGGTCAATTTGTTTAATAAAGCTAACAGCAGCTTTTGGGGAGGGGACTAACAGCTGGATTAAGAAGCAGAAAACTGGGGGTAGAAAAAAATGGAGCAATTTTACTTACCAGTAATTGTTCTTAGGCACAGACAGCAAGCAAAAAACTGGTAGTCATTTTCCTTCTTTTCCAAACAGGCAGAGAGGTGAAGGTGCTTATGGGAATTGTAGTACAGTAGTTTTGAGGGCTGCTGCTATGGAAGTGGCATACTGTATTCCACACAAAGCCTACAACTCCCATAAGCACATTCATGTTTGGAGAATAGCTCCATTTCTGTGCTGCTTCAGAAGAAAGTGAAATGGCTCTATTTTGGGGCTTTCTGTTGCTGCCTCAGAACAATTACTGGTAAGTCTTACCCTTGACTTCTGCACAGGTCATAGCAAATTGTGTTGTTTTTGGCTTAAAACATGCCCTCAACTTATCCATGAGATTGACTTATACATGAGTATATGCAGTAGTTCTGATAAACATCAGGGAAGGCTCCCAGCACTGAAGCCACCAATTTTGTAAAACTTGCTAGTGGGACATGCAGTGGAAAGTGCCTTTTCTAAAATGACACCAGCCTGTGTCTTGTGCTAGGATGCAGCATCAGGATCATGACTGGGATGGGAGAGGTTACAATAAACACACCACCTTGCCTGTCCACGTCTCCTCCCCTATAACGTCCCTTTGAAGTGAGGACAAAATGGACACATGCACTTTGCTTTTGCAAAGTGAAAAAGCCCAAGGGTTCGTGACTAGTCTCACAATAATAATTTGGTGCTGCAGAAGATGGAAATTTTCCAGCCATTGAGCTTGCCCAAATTCCTGCCTTGCCAATTCAGGATGTGAAATCCTGCCTGCAGATGCCAGGATCAGCGCTGAATAAGATACATTGCCCAACACTCTTTTAATGTTTAAATTCTCTCCCAATTTCAGGTAAGATGAAAAGAGGCTTCTGATGTAACCACACCCATCTCAAAACGTGCTCTGAAAAGACAGTTGCTCATCGTTGTTCAGATACTTTTGAAAGATATGCAGACAGAATGAAATGTACGGCGGATAGGTTGACATTTCAGAACAATAATTCGGGTGGAGATCTTGACTCACTAAACTATTATTATGGGTATGGTATTATTCTATACATGGAACATCTATGATTGTTTTTGTCTGGTTTGCTTCAAGGAAATGCTAGTGAACTTAAAATACCCATGCTTGTGACAGATGACGTTCCCTAAGCAGTTCTCCAGCCTTCCTATAAATTTAACATTAATTTTCACCCTAATTTCACAATCCTTATCCCCCGCCACCCCACCTAGCTGTCAAGGAACTGGAAGCAAAACAAGCAGAAGGGAGAACATAAAGGCGCATGAATATCTTCTACAGTAAATTGCCCAAAATGCTTTACAGGGATGACAGAACCAAAGCCACAGCCTGACGTCAGAGCTGCCACTGCCACCACAAAAGAAAAAAAGTGGTTACTTACCTTGTTGCTTCCTATGTGATCTTTTGTGAGGAGTTCCCAGTTCCTTTGGAACTGCAAAGTTCTCTAGGAATTCCCAGCATACAATGCACTTTCTGTTGGGTGCACTGACTGCTTTCCCACTCCTTACCTTGTTTCTTTCTCATGCAGTCCCTTTGAGTTCAAAGGCTAAAGCAGATTGCTATTACCTGCCCAGGTTTTTGGGGCGCAGGCAGTGGCAGCCCATTCCTCTACCTACTGACCTCATTCCTTCCTCACATAGAGTGCAATCCGAACCTGGAGCTAGGCTGGCACAGTTAGGCCAGCAAAGTTTGGCCGGCACAAGGGACACAGTAAAGTATGTTTGGACCAGTCTTAGAGTCACAGAGGCCAGCAAGCAGACATGCGCCATCCTCCCTGACTCCAAAAGTGGTTCAAATGTGCTTTATGGTGTCCCTTGTGCCAGCCAAACTTTGCTGCCCTAACTATGCCAGCCTAACTTTAGGATAGGATTGTGCCCACGGCCTCCTTAAGGAACTGCACAAAGGAGAGGCAAAGTAAGCGGGTAGGGAAACAGAAGGGAAGGGGCGGGGAAGATGGCGAAACGGACCGGAACGCAACGGGCGGGCTGCCGCTCACCCGTTCCTCCCCCCCAGCGTTCCGGCTGCATGACAACGCTGACTACACCTCCACTGCAGGATGCACAGCATGTGCCCCATTGGCAAGGCTACATCAGCACTGTAAAGTTGGATAGGATTTTGCCTTAGCATAAGGTGCCTGCAAGATGTAATTATGAACCACATGTGCACAGGTGTCTAAGCATGTAGGCCAGAGAGCGTGCAATCCTTATCAGCCATGATGTATGTGTAAAAGCTTGCAAATCACCCTATTTCTCTGACAGCATGCCTGTACACAGTGCCTAATGCATACAAATATGATAGGCCCAGGACTGGGAGTGCAGGTATGATTGGAATGCTGCAGTGGTCATTAATTAATTGTTCAAGCCTATTCCTTACCACATTACAACATGTTATGATGCACTGCATGTTATGGTGGAGGGGTGATCAGGCAGCCTGAAAGAGGTAAGTAAAAATATTTTATCCCCCCCCCTTCCGGGTAAGCTGCCTAATCACCTGTGGGTCTCTTTGGACCTATGCCAGCCATTTAGTTAACATCAAGTCAAGAAAAGAAAAGGGATGGGGAAGATTCAAAAAGTGAGGATAAGATCCTGGCACAAGTTACTGCTTCTGAGACGGGCCTCCTCCCTGCCCCTCGCTCTCCCCCATCATCCCTGAAACCCCCTGCTCTTCCCTTGCCAGGCCTCCAGGGCCACTAATGCACACATGTTGCCAGTGCGCATTTGCAGCAGTGGCCAAGAAGCAGGCAACAGCGACCCAACTTTTGTGCTGCCATGATGTGCTTTGTCCTGCTGGAATGCGAATTTCAGCAGTGCAAAGCCTAAGTGTATGTTAATGTACAAGTCAAACCTTTTTATACATTGATTTTTTTATACACTGATTTGACTCAACACTGATGGTTGCTGCAGATAAGAAGGATCCTGCTGATCTCTGGAGAAGGGGAAAAACCACATCCCCATTCTAAAAACCACTTTTCAAGGGAGTTAGGGCGCAATCCTAACCAACTTTCCAGCTCTGGAGTAAGGGCAATTTAGCTCCAAGGTAAAGGAACAAACATTCCCTTACCTTGAGGAGACCTCCGCGACAACCTCCCAAACTGCAGAATGTAGCACATGCCCCTTTGGCACAGCTATGCCTGTGCAGTGATCGATCACTTTCGCATTCCATTCTTCAGTGAGAGAGGGCAAAGGGAGGGGGTCACTTTTCTTGGAGTGAGCTGAAAACAGCATTTCTAATTGACTGCCTGCCTGCCTCGTTTTGACTGCTTTTATTTAACATGGTTTCTGTTATCAGCATGCAGAACCAAATGTGGATACCAAACACGACTATATATGTGAAACAGGGTAGGCAATAGTAGCAGAGTTTTCTGTCTGTATAAAAAATAGCTGCACATCAGTGCCATGAGCGAGTTATATAAAGAGTCCGTTCTTTACACACCCATTTGCACAAACTGAAGCTTCCTACCGATTGCCCCACAAAACGTTCTAAATTTAGTACATTTGGTCTGCTCCAACTGCACTTCCAAATGTCACTCCAAAGAAGCACAAGGTGTGGCTGCCTCTCAAGGGTTATTGCAGTCAATGTCACCAGGTGTCTAAAGAAAGCCTAGATTATTGTCTATAGTTCTATATTTAGGCTGGAAGTTTCACTTGTCTGACAGTAACCGAATCTGTGTCTTTCTGTGGAAAGATAAAGGTGCTTTGGAATAATGGCCTTTTTACTATCAATGCCACAATTCTGTAAATAGACTTGCTGAATTATTGTACAATAACATTATATCTAATCAACCGACACTAATTATATTTTTATTGTACAGTAATTCAGCAAGTCATAACGTTAAAACAGGATGCAGCAATGTTGCTGCTGCAGCTGCTCTTTGAAAAATCTGTGTGCAAATAATGAAGAATGAAAAAAGACGGCCCTTCCCCTGGACACGTAGTACCTTGGCCTGAATACCTCAAATGCTTTTGTCACTGGGGAGTGTGTGTGTGTCGGAGTCGCCCTATCACTGGGACATAGATCTACATTTTAGGGAATGAAGAACAACACATTGAGGTGTGGAGGATGTTCCAACAAACTTGGAGGCATGGATGTGCCTACTGATGTGCCTAGTCTACTGAACAGACTTGGAGGCATGGATGTGCCTACAGATGAAGTCATCACTTATAAACATAAGGGATGGGGTGAGGATCTATCCTGTTGTCAGGTCACAGGGTTCTCCCTTTACCCTTTTAACTCTGAATAAAGACTCCGGACACAGGCTTGGGATAATGGGTCACTTTATTAACAATAACGTGGGAAAATCTGCAGCAGGGGATCCCAAACCACCCCCCAATGTGCGGGCACTAGCCGTAACTTCCCCCAAGCTACATGGGCATGACAGCCTGGCTCCGAGCCTCCCTGATCTTGAGCCCAGGAGAGCTCATCTCCACCAACCTTGGAGGGTCAAGGCAGCAGAGTCTGACAGAGCCCACCAAGGCAATGCTCCAGCGGTAGATTCTGCCTGAATCCAGGGGACACGCCAACCAAGCTCACTGATCCGGTCAAGCATCGTCTGAGTGGTCCTGACCCAACCCTTAACCTTACTCCTTGGAACTGTATGTCAGGATCACTAAACCCAGCTTGGCAAACCCAGCTTGCACGTAACCTGCCACATGGGGGGACTGACAGGCGAGGGCACGCAGCCCTCGGGTGACAGCCCCCCCAGCCCCCCCATGCGGCAGCCAATTTCTTGCCCCAATTTCTTGCCTCTGCCCGTCACTGCAGAGTGTCGGGTAAAGAGGAGGCGAAGCTCTAAAGGAGCTTCACCCCCATTCTCTTGATTGTTCAAACCAATCACCACCCTTGCTTTGATTGGTACAAAGTTTGATGAGTATATTGCTTCCTTGGTGTAACAACTCTGCTTGCTCATTTCCAGGTGTGATTTGAAGTGTGTGTGCGCACTGCTTAGCCGTTGTCAAAGGATTGCCTCCCTCCGTATGAATCGGCCTTTACACTGAGGTCTATTGACATCCTTCTGTGCATCCTGCCACAGTCTGAGATGTGGCTCAGAGCCTTTTCTGTGATGGTACCAAGGAGCTGGAGATCTCTTAGAGGTCTGCATACCTTCATTTTTGCCACCAGCTGAAGACCTTCCTTTACTGATTTTTTTTAACTTATTTGCTGTTCTACATTTTCTGAATTTATCAGGTCTCTATCATTCTCTTTTGCCTAATTTTTTGTGTTCAAATTATTAATTATATTGTTTTCATTATGCAGGCCACATTCGTTTAACCTGTATTTTGAGTTACGCAGACCATCTTGCCTGGCTCTTTTTTGAATTGCAAATGCAGGACCTAGATGTTCCTAGCAGAGGCGTTTCTACAGGGATGGCAAAGCTCTAAGTTTTGCAGGAAGCCTTACCCTGTCACGTAAATCCCTCCTCTCCCTTGCTGCTGTAGCCAGTAAGCAGTGCCAAGATGTTGCTGTTCCCTGTGAGGATTGGCTAAAACGGTGCAGGAGAGGAGTGATTTCCACTGCAAGGTAAGGCTTCTTGCAAAACTTAGAGCTTTGCCATCCCTGTAGAAACGCCACTGGTTCCTAGGCATGCAGAGTGGGAAAGGAAAGAAGAAAGATAGCAGCTATATTTCCTTCCCAGCAGGTGGTCCTCATATCAAGCTAGTCTGACCTCCTTCCAGCTCCAGGCTTTCATAATGAGCCCAGGAAAAGTGTGTTTTATCTCTTTGCTAACTCTGTTTAGGGAACATACTCTAATCCAGGGATTCTTAATTGGGAGTATCCATACTCTTTTACTATGTGGGGCTATGGGAACCAAATGGTGAGGGTATGGGAATTTATCTCTGAACAATTTTTTTTAAAAAAATATTGTTCTAATCTAAACAAAAAATATTGCTGTAATAATAAGTGATCAGTGGTTCTCAAACGTTTTAGTACTGGGACCCACTTTTTAAAATTACCATCTGTCCTGGACCCACCGGAAGTGATGTCATGGTCAGAAGTGCTATCATTGTGACACCAGAACCTGCTGCTTTCCTGAGAATTCAGCAATAAGTTGGGTTATTTCTCAGTCATTTTCCAATAGCAAAGTGGATCAGAAAGAAGCCTATTTACACAAGCAAAATAACCACACAGACCTCCCCCTTTCCAGCATCCCATCTTCTTATATTTTTGATATGGCTGCTCTAGGAGCTTTGCGACCCACCTGAAATTGGCTTGTGACCCACTGGTGGGTCCCAACCCACAGTTTGGGAACCATTGGATTAGATGATTAACTAACACCAATATCAATATGAATTGAGGCATTCTATTACTAGCTATCCATACCAAGTTACTGACATCTTTTGAAGACATACTGGTACCCTAATAGGACTGGTGATGATCATGATTTCAACTGTCTGGCGAAGTGGGTATGAGAACATACTGGGCAATCCATTGGGGAGGTCTGTAATTGTAAAAACAAGTGTAAGAACCCCAGCTCTAGTCTTTCAGAAACTTACTGCTTTCCCACCAATAAACATTCTATCCCATCTAGTAGAGAAATCTTAATATAGTCTACTTTGCATTGAAATGGGCATCAGTTCCATTTTATTCATTGACCCATAGAAGCAGATCATAGAGTGAAATGCCCTGCAAAATATATATTTTAAGTTTAGGGTGCATTTTTTAACATAAAGGATAAAGCACTGTTCCCAAGATGTTTATACCGATAGTGTCTCGTTGCAATCCAGTGCTACTGTAAACTATTGTGAATGACCTAGTTACCTTCTGCCACCTACTTAATAATGGAAGGGTATCAGATCCAGCAAAGCTGCCAAAGACTTCACTCATTTCCTTTTAAGGAAAAAAAACCTGTATCCCTATGGAAAATGTGCACATCCAGTTACCTTCTTTACTTACTTGATGGGAGATAACTAGTTTGAACGCAATATAAAAGGCATGAACGAACACATCTTTTGTACCAAGGCATGAATGCTAGGCTAAGACATATCCTTTTCATGTCCAGAGTAAGTCTTTTGGAAGATTTGCAGCCCTAGCATGCAGGAATCATGCAGATTATGAAATTAGCTGTACATACAGTATAATGGAAGAGGAGCAAATTAAGAGGGTCCTCGGGTTAGTTTTTCCAGCTTTCAAAATGTGGATAAGACAAGTTACCCATTTGCATTGGCTAGGCTCCATTGATTTGTAAAGTTCTGAGTTTTCTAATTTCTCACCCTGTCCCAAAGCAAGGTTAACAGCCAAATCCTACACTGTGCTGGAACAGGCAGGCTGGTAGGCTTGTGCGGTATCCTGCACAGTGTAGAAAGTCTCCGGAGCTCACCTCGGGGCAAGAGGACATTTGTATCCTTACCCAAGGTTAAGCCCCAGCCAACGCTTTAGGGCTGCTCAGATCTGTGCCAGCAAAATCACTGGTGCAAGTCCGAGTGGCCTGGGAATGGTGGTTAAAATCCAGTCCAACAGCCAGATCCTGGCTCCACCCCCTTCCACCCCCCAAACCCGGCCAGCACAGGGGCAGCTTCCCTAGCCAGCTCCGTGGTGTTACTGGGTTGGCGCAACTGCCTGCGCCAACCCAATGCTTCCAGTGCTGCCACAGACAAGCCTTATGGCACATTTGCACCAGCCTTTGGCTGGTGCAAGCAACATGTAACGGCCAGGAGGCGGCTGTGTTTGTGCCCCTCATCCAGTGGGCAGCAACACAAAATTGACACACAAAGAAAGTTTCACATTCAAGATTCTGCAGCCAGATCTATTTTAATATTCATTATGACATTAACACTGCTCTATGCAGGATGTACAAATTGAATCACCTGGGCCTAGGCCGAATAAAGCTTACTTGAAACTAGAAAAAAAAATGTTGGTTTTGAACTTTATTTTGTTGGGTGTTTTTTTTTTTTTTGTTTCTAATTTAAGAACCTCCAACTTTCAGATGTCCCAAACTGAGGATAACTACATTGCGCTTGTGCGCTGGCACAGTCTGTTCACTCTGACATTTTAGGGCAGGTGTAATGTAAATATGCAAAAATGAAAATGGTTGCAAAATGTCAATCATGAATTGTAAAATGCAACAGATACAACAGATTTTGTGCATTACACAATGCAGCCCTGAGCTAAGGGAACAGATATTCCCTTAGAAAGCCTCCGTGATTTCCCCGCTCCAGTGTTGTTTCCTCCGTTTACTTCCACATTGTATGTCCCAGGCAGCTGTGCAATATTACAGATGTGCAACACAATCAAGAGGAATTTGGGGGTAGTTTGGAGCAAGAATGAATACTGGAAGAACATATCAGTGACAATCATTACTGGGGACACACTTTGTGACCGGCAGCCCATGTCAACTTGGAATTAAGTAAGTCTCATTTTAGTCAATGGGACTTACTCCCAGGGAAGTGTTTGCAGCCTGGTTGTATGTGCTAAGCCTACAGGAGCATGAGCATCTCTAAACCACACTGAGGCTACAATACTATCCTTACTTACCTGGGAGTAAGCACTATTGAACATAATAGGACTTACTTCTGAGTAGACATGCCTCGGCTTGGGCTGTGAAATAGGTTGAGATCCTTACTCCAAGGGGCCCTGTGACTGAACAGCCACCATCTGCTCCATCACCTTGCCAGGAATTAGCACATTTCAGGCCAAATCCTATCCAATTTTCAGCACTGATGCAGCCATGCCAATGGGGCATGTGATGCATCCTGCAGCAGGGGAACAGAACAGCCATGGAGGGCCCCTTAAGGTAAGGGAATATTGATTCCTTTACCTTAGAGTTGCATTGCAGCTGCATCGGCACTGGCAAGTTGGCTAGGATTGGGCGCTAATTAGAGTCTGGTTTGTAATTTCCTGTAAATAAGTAGCCTAATCATAGCTTCCTTATCAGGGAAAGGGAGCAGAGACCAAACCAAGCGTCTCCACATTGAACAATCAGTCAAATTGAATAAAGGCTTAGAGCACAGGCAATCGGCTGGGAACAACTTCAAGAATCTTAGTGCAAATCCTTGGGCTACAGGAACGGAAACCTATCCAAAGAAATGTGATAATATAAGTAGAGGCCAAAGGACACTATTCTCCTCAAATTGGTTTCTAAGTTGGTGTTTTTTCCAAGGAAAGAAACTGTTGCAAGTTTAGCAAGTAACATGTGGAAAGCCCAAAGGCAGAAGAACAAAAAGGAGGCAAGATGAATAACACCTGTGTGGAACAATGAGTGTAGGAAGGCACAAAAGAGGACGAAAAAGGAGAGACATGCTAGCTTCATGCATTACAGTATTAGGAAAGTGGTTGTCAAAAACACTTCCAGATAGCAGGGGCTCCACACTATAATGCTGTAAAGTATGTTATTCAGAAGAATAGTTGTTGTTGTTGTTTTCCTTTCCAACAAGGATGTTCACAAAGTAGTTGCCATAGAAAAAGAACTGAAAAGATGTTGAATGGTCTAGAAAACAAGATGAGAGAAACCAGTCACTGGGGAAAAAAAACAGGGATGAATGGGCACAGTTGCTGTTCCATCTGTGAAATATATAAGAGAACCACTTCTGAAAAGGTGTCTCTTTGCCTATTTAGCATCCCATGTGAATCTGCCAAGGTCTGGATTCAATTACATGTGCATTTAATTGTGCAGTTTGCCTTAATTGAGTCTATTTTAAACAGCAAATGCTGGGAAGGGAACCATGGCCAGGGATTTAGGGGATAGGGGACTACCCCTGCTAACTGGGCAAGAGGCACTTTTTCAAGTGGTGTTCCTCTTTTAATTAGCAGGGGGAGAGTAATTGTCCCACTTCCTCACAGCACAGTGTTCCTAGTGGCTGTTGCTGGTGGTTCTTGTTTAGATTGTGAGCCCTTTGAGGACAGGGAGCCGTTTAACTTTATTTTTTGCCTGTAAATGGCTTTGTGAACTTCTTGTTGAAAAGAGGTATATAAATACAGTACTCTTTGATTGATTGATTGATTGATTGATTGAGTAGTTTGCCCCTAATTGCAGCCCATGAACAATCTTTGAATGAATATATATGGAAAAGTAATAGCAGAGCTATTTATTCCTTTAAAAAATGCTGAGTGGAAGGATACCAGCAGGGGGGAAACTACCAAATTCCCCCTATCCATAATGTGTTCTCTCTTTCTCCCTTGCTATTTATAATTATACCTAAGCCCCATTGAGGCAAGATGCATAGTTAACATCCCAGTCCTACTGGAGCACAAGCATTCTGGTGGTGACCTGCCAAAGTGTGCAGGCTGCCCACCGCTGCTATGAATGGGTCCCTATGCAAGTGGACCCCTCCTTCCATTCATAAATGGACCCCTCCTTCCATTCATAAATAGACCCCTTCTTTTTCTCTTGATGGTGGAAGAGCTTCTTGGAATGCTGCCCCAGAAGGTTATTATTTTACAAGTGTTTAGATTGTGAGGCTGTATACTAGCTTTTCTGATGGTGATGCTTGTTTCATTATTCTTTTTGGGAATAATCAGCCCCCACTCCTGACTAGAAGGAAATGAAATAGGAGTCTGCTTTTGTTGTGCAAGAGAAAAAACCAAAGAAGCTATTACTTCAATCATATCATTCAATACCCAGTGGAATTCTATAAAATGCTTGGCTGAATCTAATCACCTCCTGAAATAGGAAAAAGTTCAGTATGTCATGCATTCTGGTAACACAAGAGGTCACAGCATTAGATCCTGTCTGATGGACCATGAAAAAAGGACAGGTACTTGTGAGGAATTGCTTTAGTACAAAGATGTGTCCACATTATATTATATCTTTAGATAAAGATATAATTTGATCAGCATGTCTTTAATCAAATTATCCTCCAATTTGAGTATCTTCCTGCCTCCACAGCCAAATATTGTTCCAGAAGAGTACTGAAAAATATTATTTTGCACCCACCATCACCAAATGAGATCTTGTATGGAGCTGAGATTAGTTTGATCATAAAAATGATCATAAAAAACGTGCTATGTGGATTCACTGAGATTTTAATGCCCTAGGGCAACAGTTCTCACACTTTCCTTGAAGAACGCACCACTGAACACAATGGAACTTACTTCTGAGTAGGCATGCCAAGGCTTGGGGTGTAAACATTCTAATTGTGGCATGAATTTGCAAGATGCAATCAAAGCTGAGGTTTGCTTTCTATTTTACATCAAGGATAATTTCTTCTTGACGTTTCAAGAAAAAAAAAAAGAAGAAATCCCTAACAAACATAGCATGCATTCTTTTGCTACCATGCATGGAAGGTTCCTTTGCCTGCTATCCTTGTTCTACAAAACTGTTACTTCACAGAATTAGTCACTTCAGCAAACTCAAGCCAAATAATTATTCACTTAAACCTTTCTCCGAAAATGCTGACTTTGCCAGTTTGAGGCGGGAAATGAAGATTCAGCACAGAGCATATAACAATTCTTCAAGACATGCATTTTATTTACCAGAAAGATCCTTGAATGTTCTGTTCTTTTGTCATTTTTTTTAAACAGCCATAATCCAGTGAAATTTAAGCATTTTGAGTCTCACTGGTTCAACAGGAAAAAATGAGCAATAGGTTAGCCTATTATTATTATTAATGTACTGCAATCACTATACATTTCTATTTACAGTTGCAAGTAATTAGCCTCTAATTCAGATGTAAATGAGGAGTTAAGGAGATCAAGGGCGCAATCCTACCCTGCGCTGGAATGGCAAGGTCGGCCAGCCAGCGCCATATCCAACGCTGGGTAGGGGGAAACTGAAGCCTCCCGTGGCAAGGGAGCGTGCGCTTCATTACTGTAGGGGAGGTTCCAGCCTCCACTATATGCTCTTCAGATCTGCGCCCGCTAAAAAGGGGGCGGGGAAGACGGCGAAACGGACCGGAACGCAACGGGGGGGCTGCCGCTCACCTGTTCCTCCTGCCCAGCGTTCCGGCTGCATGACGCCGCTGGACGCAACCCCTTTGTGCCAACGCTGAGCGGACGGTAGGATTGCGCTGTAAGATAAAGGCTTAGGTGGTTCCCTAGAAGTTAATATTTCTGGCATGCAGGCCCAACCCAAGACCTCCCAGCATCTGCAAGGATGTGCCACTCCTTATCCACTCGGATGTGCCAATTCTATCCACTCCTTATCAGGCTCGGCTCCTCCCACTTCCTGGATTGGAAAAGCTGGAGGGAGCAGGAGTAAAAGAAGAGGAGAGAAGTATGGAGGAGAGAAGAATGGTGGTCTAGCCAACCTTTCTCCTTTACATTGCTACTTGTTCATTTTTATTTTTATTTTGAAAGCATGCAGAAGGTACAGATGTATACACATGCTACTGGGCCTTCTAGCATGGGCCAGGCCAGTAACATGCCTATTTCCTGGACTGATCACAAGAGACTTCAGATCCACAGGCCAAGAAGGCCACATTCTTGACCAGCTCATTAATCACCCTCCCTCCCCCTTGATCATATGGCTGGAAAGGAGCTTTGCCTATTCCAAAATGCTAATGGGTCTAGCCTGATCCGAAATTCAAATGGCATTTTGCTGGCTACAAAATTCAAATGTTATGTTAGAACAGTAAAAATGTATCTTGTGATCACAGCAAACACCCAAGGGCTCCTGGCTTTGGGAAAGCAAGTTTTACCTCTAATGTTCCTCCTCAATTCCTTGCTAAATGCAATTGATATGTATAGGGTATTGATGGCAATGCTCTTACAAGCTTAGGCTTCAGGCCTTTTCACATGGCCTGAACTGACAAGCCGCGTCATCTCGGTTCCTTGTTTGGCACAGATGAAACTGCCAGCATAGAGGTCAATAGAAGTCAATCACACAGCAATATTTTAGCATCAAAATGACTCAATGGGAAAGATGGTATTTTGAGTCAGCATAATTTTAGAATTTGGGTGGTCAGTGGGACCCCAATAAAGGTACTGTAGAACGAAGAACATGAGCATAGCTAATGAAAGTGTAGCCCGATGCAGCAGGCAAAATGATGCCCCAGAAGTGACATCACAACAGGAAGTGACATCACAGTTGTATTTTCATTTTCTTGGCGTTTTTTGGCCATAACATTGGATAGAATGAAGATATTACACTCTAGTTTGTTTCATTGCATTCTGCATTAAATGCCACATAGAATGTTATATAAGATGATGGTATTATTCATACGTACCAAGGTTTTCACAATTTTGGCCACTAGTGTCTAGCTCAGCTTGTTGCCCCCCTAAAACCTTTTGTCCGGTGCAGTTGCACCCCACTGCACTTCTTTAGCTACGCCCCTGACAAAGAAGTTGCTTCCAAGTTGGTTATGCTGTGAAACATTAACTATAAGACACATAAGGACAGTAGTTTATTCTTAACTAATAAGTGGAGTTTGGTTGATTTGCATGTTTGTCTAACTTTTTTGCTGAATTCTAGGATGTCTGGTTGCCAACGCTAACAAAAGCATGTGTCAAAAAGCCAGTTATTAAAAGGATGATGACGTGGTTTGAGGATGACGTAGCCAATTAAAACTGAAAAAAATGATTAATTTCATGGCTGAAATTGTACAAGATTTGGGTCCTGAACCCCCCTGTACCATTTGCGCAAATGAGAATGATGAATTATGATGCAATAAATAAGGTATCTGAATTGGAATTGATGGATTGCTGTCCATCCTGAGGGCCAGGAAACAAACTCTTTGGTTCTTTAAGCTATGGGGCATAACACAACGAAGGAGTCAATGTAATAAGCCAAACGTTTCTTTCCAGTATTTCTGTGTTGTGTGCAGTCAACTGATGACATGCTTAGTGTTTGTGTCTCTTTCTCGGTGAACAGGGTGTGTGCAGTGGTGCAGCTAGAAACATAAAATCATTATTTACAACACAGCATTGTGTTGTGTAAGCGACCCTCTCACCACCAGAGACAACACAGAGATCTCCACATTGATTTTGCCATCTGGACTGGCTCCCAAAAAGTTCTAGTTGGGCTAGCAGTCGCTACTGGTTAAAAATACATTGTAATTTGAAATCCAGCAGCCTCCTGCATTTCATGGTATCAGAATCTGGCTCCTCTAAATGAGACAATCTGGTGATAATTAAAACAATTGGTTTTTCACTGATTTTTTTGGGTCAGTACTCTTCCCCAGTGATTTACAGAATGATAAAACAAAGATTGTTAGATATTGAGTCCCAAAACATTTGTGAACTGGAAACTAGAGTTTCTTCTCCCCTTAACTTTTCCATCCCATTATAGTATGGACTTATGGCTCCCTGCCTCCATTTTATGACTAACGTGCTTGAGCGGCATGTCATCTCCCTAGCAAGATTTAACCTGTTGACATCCATGGTTATGGACAGGAGGTATAGCAAGATGCCTTGTGCAGAACGCCTTTCCCCCTGCAATCAGGGATCTGCTGGAACTATTCCACTCATCATATTCTACTGTTTTCAGCACACCAGCTCCTATTCTATTTGGCCCAGCTTTTATTTTAAAGGGACTTTTTTTTGGATTTAAAGAGTTAGATTTTTTTTTCTAAACGATTGCCCAATAAAAACGATGAAGAAGGTGTCTGAATTTTTATTCTTAGTGATTCATAAGCACACTCAGATTATGATTTATTAGAAATTATTCTGAGGATTTTTTTTCTCTTTTAGATAGCTGTATATTTTAAGTCTATTTATGGTTATTGTCTTTTATTGATAGTTTATTTGGTTATTGTGTTTGTTTTACTGATGGACGGTGTTATATGTACTACTTATGCCAATAAAAGTGATTGGATTGGATTCGATTGGTCTAACAGATTCATGTGCAGGAAGGCAGTCTTTCAAATACTGTGGCCTTAAGCCTGAGGTCCTCTGTTCATAGTGCCCTTAGTGTCTGAGTAATTGTTTCATGGCATCCCTACAGTTTGTTGCTGTAGGACCTACAGTCTTAAAGATGTAGTTGGGATGTCTGGAAAAATATCCTGCAGCACCCATCTGAGTTTGCTGTGGTACCCTGGGGTATCACATTGCGTAGCTTGAGAAACACTGCCCTAAGCTTTTCTCAGGTTCAGAGGAATTACAGCTATAAAAGGTGGCACTTAAGAGGGGGTAGTTCATCCTCCCACCTTGCTTCAGATGAAAAACCATTATGCTTCAGGATAATGGTTGCATGTGCTACAAATGCATGCATGTGTGTGTGTGCTACAAATGCATGCATAAAGGTTGCATGTGCTACAATTTGCTTACACACACACACACACACACACACACACACAGAGAGAGAGAGAGAGAGAGAGAGAGAGAGAGAGAGAGAGAGAGAGCAAAGCTGGGTTGATAACATGAATATATTATTATGAGGAATACGAAAGAAAATAAAATTAGAACCATTTAGATGCCAGCCAAATTTTTGAAGGACAGTATTTGAGTTATTTTAATGCGAAATACATTAAAGCAGTAATTCTCAGACCACAATCCTAATCTGAAGATAGGCTGCATAAACTAAGCCAGCAAAGTTTGGCCAGCACAAGGGCCACCATAAAGCGTGTTTGGACCACTCTCAGAGTCAGGGAGGATGGCACATGCCTGTGTGCTGGCCTCTTTGAGTCCGAGAGTGGTCCAAACATACTTTATGGTGGCCCTTGTGGTGGCCAAACTTTGCTGGCTTAGTTTATGTTGGCCTAGCTCAGTTTAGGATTGCACCCTCAATCTTTTTAGCACCGGCACTCACTTTTGAAAATGACAATCTGTCCAGGACCCACCAGAAGTGATGTCATGGCCAGAAGTGCCATCATTGTGACACCAGAGCCTGCTGCTTTCCTGATAATGCAGCAATAAATTGGATAGCAATAATTTCTCAAAAGTAAAGTGATTTGGAAAGGAAAAAGGCCTATTTACAATCTTGACACAAGCAAAAGAACCACACACCTCTCCCCGTTTCCAGCATCCCATCTTCCCATGTTTTCAATATGGCTGCTCTAGGAGCTTTGTGATCCACCTGAAATTGGCTTGCGTGCGTCCCACTGGTGAGTCCCAACCCACAACTTGGGAACCACTACCCTAAAGGTAGCAGCACACTGTGCATCCCTACTACTTTATTCCATATTCAGAAACAAAAACAAGCAAATACAATGCAGTTTTTTTTCTTTTTATCTGTTCAATATATAACATTTCAGTTTTCAATGCAGAAAATGAACCAGGTAATTCTGAACTCAGAACCACCCCTATTAAATCATTCTTTGGGGTTGACTTACAGAGAGGGCAGGAGTTTTCATATTCTTAAGTATGTGCTTCTTTGACCATTTAAATAACTGCAACTCTACATCACCATTTTGTATAACTTCAGAGAAGCTAGTGTTGTCTCACCAGATTGTCTATTTTAAGCTATTGGATTTGAAATGTTCTCTCCCCCCCCCCCAAGTATTCTTAATGCTTGAAGAATTTTTTTAAAAAAGAGAGAGAGGGAAAAGGAAGATAGCAGTTCACATTTTATTTGTGAAAAATATATATCCCTGATCTACTGTAACTTTAAGGAGATAATAGCAAGTTTTACCAGAAAAAGGTTTTGTAATCATATACCTTAGCAGGTGGAACTCTCAGTAGCTCCAGAAACTAATTGTTTTCAGATAAACCTAGTTGGCATAGTAACGAAAGTATGACAAATAAAGGATTGCTAATGAGAAACTGATATTTACATCCTCATACCAGTCCTAGCACATGGATCAGTTGCGTAAGATCTATGCGGCTGTTGCACAGAGGAGCAAGTGCCATTTACCAAATGCCACCCAGTAATTTGATAAATTAGGCTTGTTAGCTTAAATTAGTTTCATATTAGTTTCATAGATGTCAAGCCAAAGGAGTGGCTGCTGTCTTCAAGCCACTTCTCTTTCACAAGCAACACTCCATTTGGAGAGTGACAGAAGTTAGCACAATGTGGACCATGAAAAGCATTTTTACGAAAGCCTCTTAACACTGCCATGAGAGCTTTGCATCGCAAGCCTGAATGTGAAAAGACCCTCAGCTACAATTCATCCCTTCTTTGGTGCACAACAAAATGGGGAAAACATGTTCCAGATGGATGGATAATTCATTGTTCATCACATTTGTGGCACGTTCTCTTCCCCATCCCGTATAATATGAGGTTAATCTCCTACTCTCCTGTCCAAACTGTTAAATCACCCTTTTCCTTCATCTTTTAAACTAAAATTACATTTTGCAACTGATGTACAGTCAAGTCTTTGGAGTGATATTACAGCCCAATCCAATTCCTCCCCATAGGTGCAACAGCACTGAAAAGGAGTGCACCAGAGGCATTGCGCCCATAAGGCATGGTGTAGCACCTGCCATGGGCACCGGTGAGGGAGCTGGGCGCACCAGGGAAGAAAGCTATCTGTGACAGCTCAGGAGAGAGATCTTGGGGTGCTGGTGGACAACTCGATGAAGGTGTTGACCCAGTGTGTGGCGGTGGTGAAGAAGGCCAATTACATGCTTGGGGTAATTAAAAAAGGGGTTGATAATAAAATGGCCAACATTATTATGCCATTCTACAAATCGATGGTATACATCTGGAGTATTGCATACAGTTCTGGTCACCACATCTCAAAAAGGACATAGTGGAGCTGGAAAAGGTGCAGAAGAGAGCGACAAAAACGCGGCTGGGGCATCTCCCTTATGAAGAAAGACTGCAGCGTTCGGAGCTCTTCAGTCTGGAAAAAAGGTGCCTGAGGGGGGACATACAAAATTATGCATGGGAGGGATAGAGTTGATAGAGGGATGTTCTTTTCCCTCTCTTACAACACCAGAACCAGGGGACATCTGCTAAAACTGAGTGTTGAGAGAGTTAAAACAGATAAAAGGAAATACTTCTTTACCCAGAGGTTAATTAATCTGTGGAACTCTTTGCCACAGGAGGTGGTGATGGCATCTGACCTAGATGCCTTTACAAGGGGATTGGACAGATTTCTGGAGGAAAAGTCCATCATGGGCTATAGGCCATGATGGGCTGTGCAACCACCTTACTATAGTAGTAGGCATATAGTAGAATGCCAGGTGCAAGGGAGTGACAACAGGATACAAGCATCTTGTTGTCTCATGCACTCCCTGGGGCACCTGGTGGGCCACTGTGAGATACAGGAAGCTGGACTAGATGGGACTTTGACCTGATCCAGCGGGGCTCTTCTTACGTTCTTATGAAGCAGTGCAGAGCTGGGTCCTTCAGCCTGCCTCTGCTATGCTCCAAAATGGAGCAATTCTGGAAGCAATGGCATGGCGAGGTTGTGCGGGGGGGGGCATGTTGATGTTTTTTGTAACTGCCCCATCCCAGGCGGGATCAGAGCTCCGGCTCTGGCGCACCCTGTATCCAGCAGGGAAAAGGCTCAGGAAGTGCCAGAGGCTTCCTGCTCTGCAGGCATCCTGCTCAGCAGTGAACCTGTGTATGCTTTTTAGCTGGCCCAAGTCCAGGGAGAGAGAGCGACGGGGGATAAGATCCAGTGCGCACCATCTACCATCTTCCCTACAACCTTCCCTCCCTCCCCAGCCCCATTCTGCCCTCCCCACTCCCCCACCATCTTGCTTGCCTCAGTGGGTCAGGAAGGGTCTGGCATTTCCTCCAGCACCCCTTGGGTGCGCTGCTCTTTACGGCAGTCATCGCCAGCGGAACGTGTTCCAACGGTAGCTGGGCCTAATAGGATTGTAACATTAGTCCTGTAACACCTGCCTCTTCCTCCTTGTGAAAGCACCAGACTCAAGAGTTCCATTTCAAATGTCACCTCATCCATGAATCCACTCTGGATGCTCTTAGGCTGCAATCCTATAGCACTTACCTGGGAGTAAGTCCCATCCAACTCAAAGGCTTACTTCTGAGTCAACATGCATAGGATTGTGCTGCATGTCATGCCACCGTTGTTTAGTCCCGTCCCACCCCCAAAATTGTGTTTTCCATTTGTGTTTTCTTTTTTAAAAAACAATAGCATGGCAAGTCTGAAGCATCGCAAAACAGCTGTTGCACAGAGGAGCAAGTGCCATTTACCAAATGCCACCCAGTTATTGAGTGAGTGTCACTTTGTAGCGCCTCTGCAGTTGCTATCTCAGTCATGCCTTTTCCACCACCAACACCCATCTGAAAATTTTTTTTTAAAGCTTAGTTAGCTTTCAATTAGCAATCATGGTGGAGACCGAGTGCTAAACTCCTCCTGCCTGCATAATGTGTTTTTTTAATACTCCATGCTATTTTTTATAATGTCTCCTTTTGCCACAAAGAGAAAGAAGTTGTTAATAGATAGGCCAGTTAGAGTTTGGGGGCTTGGGAAGAGGTGAAGCAGATTGGACTTGTGGGCTGAGGAACATGCTTTCTCATGGCACAGTAGACTGTACTTCTCAGAGAAAGGCAATTACAAAGAGCTAATTTCTCACTGTACATGCTACAGTGGCCAGACTACTTGTCTTTCTCACATATAGGAATAAGACAGAATCTCTGGGTGAAGATTTCCATATAGTCTAAGGCAATGGTTCTCAAACTTTGTAGCACCAGGTCCCACTTTTTAGAGCAACAATCTGTCCGGGACACACTGGAAGTGATGTTGTGGCGAGAAGTACCCTCATTGTGACACTCAGCCCTCAACATGTTGCTTTCCTGAGAATGCAGCAATAAGTTGGGTTTTTTCTCAGCCATTTTCCAATAGCAAAGTGAATCAGAAAGGAAAAAAAGCCCATTTACAACCTTTTAAAACACAAGAAACCCAACCCATTTAAAACACAAGAAAAACAACCATACAGCCCTCCCCATTTCCAGCATCCCAGCTTCCCATCTTTTCAATATGGCTGCTCTAGGTGTTTCACAACCCACTTGAAATTGGCTTGCGACCCATTGGTGGGTCCCAACTCACAGTTTGGGAACCACTGGTCTAAGGCATTTGTACTGTACTGAAAACCATCAACAACAAGAGTGGGTAAAGAGGAGGTCACGGCTGAATACATGACAGAGACACGGGATAGGTTGCGTTCAATCAGTTTGGATTGCAGTTACTCCCGTTGCCAAAACAATGTCAGCTTTGCTGAAATACGTTCTAAGGTTGTACTGCAGTACATAAGAGGCAAGAGAGAAGAAAGGTGTGATGAGGAATTTGGGGATGGGAAAAAACTATGCAACAGCAAAAACAAAACAAAAATGAATTACGCTAAACACTGTGGCATGTCAGTAATGAAAGAGAAACTTGATTCTTGATGCTTATAAGAGATTTTATGCTTCAGTAATAGAACTGAAAAATACTTCACACAATGAAACATCATAGAAATGTTGGAGGTCATGATTGGGATTGTTATAGACACTGCTGTTCTTCCCACAAAGGAATATCAAAGAGGTGATTAAAGAAAAGGAAACTAGAGTAGCTAAATTTAACAACAGACACTGAAAATGAAGGTGAAATATGACACCATAGCCTTCATAGTGTTCTCTGCCTTAACCCACTTTGCGGAATGTCAACAATAGACTGAAATAGATCAAAATCACCAGTGCCGTGCAGAAAATAATGGACTCTTTAACAGTCCAATCCAATGCATGGTTTACTCAGAGGCACGTTTCATCTAGCGCAATGGGCCATACTCCCAGGGAAGTGTGTGTAGGAATGCAACTCAGGCCCCAAATTCTGGATGTAAATAGCTCAGGTTTAGATCCAGTCCTCTGCTTTCCTTCCTCAAAATGAGGAATCAAATCAAATTGACTGAGGGTGCAATCCTAACTAACTTTCCAGCTCTAGGGTAGGGGCAATGCAGCTCTGAGGTGAAGGAGCAAACATTCCTAGGCCCGATACCCAGGCTGCGTGGCCTCCTCCTCCTGTTTAGCAGGCGCAGATCCTAGGAGTCCATAGGGGGGGCTTGCGCCTCCCTGCATGCAAGGGCATGAACCCGCCAGCCTCACCGTTCCAGCACAGTATAGGATTGCGGCAATCCTATGGGATTGAAGGCAATGGGAGTCACATTTCCAAATAAATGTCTTTCAAACCAGGGTATTTTATTCATTCATTCATTTATTCATTTAAAATAATTCTATCTCTCCTTTCCCCCTATGATCAGGATCATAGATTGTGCAAAACAACAACAACAACAACAACAAAACCCTTCGCTGCAGGCCCAGGAGATGAAATAGCGACTCCCTCCTTCATAAGGCCTTAATGCTAAGTGAGCCATATAACAGATGTTTTGCTTTAGCATGTGTCCAAAGATCATGGAATCAATCAGAAAGCCACCTACAGCAAAATACAAATAAAAGCCTGTTTTTTGCTCTCATTTATCCCTCCACAGTCACTGCCACCTATTTGTTATCTAAGGTATGCAAATGGAGCAGCCTCCTGTGCCTACATGTGTTGTGCTTTTTGAAATGTCAGTGTTGTTTTAATGAAAAGAGCCATACATAAAAGAATAAATGGGAAAGAAATAATATAGGATATCCCCTGCAATGTGGGGCCTAGAGAAGGAACTGAACAGACATCAGAGACCTTGCAAGTGGTACAAATAAGAAGTTAGTTATATTGGAACAACATTTTTTTCCCCACTAGGCCTATCATTTCTGTCTTTCTTATCAGAGTGGTATTGGATCAGACTATGGGGGACACACCACATGTGCATGAATTATGCCCATGAATAATAACCCCCAGGAAGGCCTGATGGCCATGCATGGGTGACAGTGTGTGCACTCTGCCTGTAGGGGTCAGGTATTGCCGCCAAAGACCAAAGCAACTTTTCTCAGCCTACGACCCCTGATCTACACTAGGAAACAGGAAATTAAAATGCCTTATTATTTTAAATCCAGGATGGGAACGAAGGATAGTGATGCGTAAGAGAAAAAGTATTGCCTTCACCTTTTTTGAAAGTCAAGCTTGAAGTTCACCATGATTAGAATAAAAAAACCTTGTGAACCGGTCTCTTGTACAAGGTTGATTGTATTGGCAGGAAAGTTGCATTTTGGAAATCACAGTTGTAAAGGGTCAATGGAGTCAGTTGCCACTGACACTACTGGAGTGAACTTTTTTTACTGGTTATGTGCCCATTGTGCCTGCAAAGCACTGATAAAACATTTCTGGTAGACAATTAATGCAGGAGATATCTTATTCCATGCTGCTTTAAAAGAACCATTTCTAAGGGAATGGAACCAAAGGCACAGACAGACACAGTCTGCTTTAAGAAAAAGCACAAGCCGTTCTAAGCTTGGGGACGTAGGTTTCTGGCAGCTCATTTCTTTGTCATTAGAATAAATGAGTCCAGTGGAGACTGATTCTTTGTGTGTATTTTTAGATCAGGCAAAGTAGGACATTTATTTAGATTGTCACAACAAAGAAAAACCTGTGCTTCTCCATAACTTGTGTATGCACATGTGTACACACATGCATGCGTACATGTATATGTACGGAAATCGCTCTTCTGCCTGTGCAGCTCTTTGGTCTGCGTAGCATCACTTCAAAACTTGGTTTACAAGTTTTGGGAACTTAGGGGGCAAACTTAGAGGGAAATAACTCAAAGGGAGTGTCCAGAAAATATTAGCTGTGCTTCAACACATATTTTAGCAATGAAAGAGGTATGTCTCAAATCCTGTTATCCTGAATGGTCGAAAGCCACATCTGAAATCTGTTATGGTTTGGTTCACTCACATTTTTTTTTAACCCAATGTCTGCTATGCAGTATTAGGCTGTAGCATGGAGGGGTTTACAACAGCAGAAAGCACTGCTGTCGTAAAATGGCTTCTGACACACAACATTCTATTAGCGGCCATTTTGTGAGTGCTGCAGCAAGAGGTAGCAGCCCTGCAACTCTGCCCCACTGGACCCGGTTAGGTTGTAGTTGGGGCAGGGAGATGGCAGAATGGGGAGGGGAGGGTGGAACAGAGCAGGGGGCAGAATGGGGGAGGGCAGGGGTGTGAAAGGGAGCAGATTAAAAGGGATGAAAGTAGTAGGGTGTTCAGATGGTGGAAAGAGGAAGTTAGCTGTGAAGGCTCTTATCTCTGTAGCCTGAACCAAGGTCTACAGGGAAGGGGTGATACTAAGAACTGAAAGTCGAAGCACTTTGCCTTCTTTTGCTGGGGAAGCTAGTCTCTCCCCTTGGACAAACTCTTTGGCTGACACTCCAAGCTGCCCAAAGAGATCGCTATAGGGAAGAGTGAGAGTGAGTGGAAACTGCTGTGGTTATGAAGACAAACACAATGCTGGTCATATGAAATGTTCTCCTTGCAGGCAGGAATTTTTTTAAAAAAAAACTCTAGTTTCTACATCTAACATCAGTTGTGAGTAAGCAAAATGGAAGCTATCAAACAAGCTGCTGAAAACATGCCATATAAATCACCTGTGCTGACTCCAGAGTGGCAATGTTGATAACTCTTGATAAGTGCTCTCGAACAGAAGTTGTATTTATTGCATAGAGAGGGGATTGCATCAAGAAACTTGGTGCTGCTGCTGCACTGAATTTCATATCATCTGTGCCTTGTGTATAACCTCTGGTTTCCAGAACTTGAAGCCGATGGGCTGGTTAATGGTAGGGCATAAAAGGGCCATAAAAATTTAATCAACAGAATCTTCAAACTTTTGTGTAAGCCAATTGTCAATAGAAAAGTAGCAACAATCAGCAAACATTCATGCGGTGCCTATAAAACTGACAACGCATTGAGATGTGGAGATGGGCGTCCTGTGTGGAAGGTAGCTGGTTGCCAAAAAAATGGAAAACACACATTTAAATTGTATTGCAACATATTTATGCAAAGCATATACCAAAAACTCACTTGAGGTTGAGGGGTTGTCTGGAAGGTGTCTGGAAAAGTGTTCTTGATGGCTAAGTTTGGTCACCTGCTGAAGTGCTCACAGCCCATCAGGGATCACATGAAAGAATGGAGTTTTGAAACTGGAAGAGCCTTCCCTATGCAAGCAGCCAGAGTCACCGTAATTTGTGCCATCATGGCAGTTTAGAAAGGGCTGCTAAAATCATATTAATTGGGGCCTGGCAGTTGCAGAAAAGCAAGGAGAAAGGCTGGGTCTGCCCACAATTCATTAGCATTATTAGAAATATTTCTGTACTGCTTTTCAACCAAGAAATTCACAAAACTTACAGCACAATCCTAACCTGGAGTTAGGCTGGCACAGTTAGGCCAGCCAAGTTTGGCCAGCACAAGAGACACCATAACGTATGTTTGAACCACTCTCGGAGGCAGAGAGGCCAGCACACAGATGTGCGCCATCCTCCCTGACTCCAAGAGTGTTCCGAATGCCCTTTACAGTGGCCCTCGTGCCTTGTGCCCTTAAATTAATATATGGTTCTTTGTCCCCAAAGTACTCACAGCCTCGCTCTTGCTCTCTCATACACACGCAATGTGTCCACATTACATGAGAGTTGACACTACAGAGTTGTTTTATGCAGGTGACAGAGATAAGCTCCAGTCACATAAGATGACACACAATTATCTTGTGTGATGCTACAAGAAGGCAATCCCTTCTTTCTTACAGTGAAAAACACTTACCCCCCCCCACTGCTGGCCCCACAAAGAAGCCACCTGGTGCTGCCTGTGTGAGCAGGGATGAGGGAGGGAAGTGAGGGGCAGAGGATTGGGATGAGGGCTTCCCCCTGAGTCTGCTCCCAACTCCTTCCAGCGGACTGAGTGAGAAGCAGTGCATCTGCCTCTAATGTGCTGCTTGCACAGAGATTTGGAACTGGGAGCAGGGTCTGGAACCTTTTGGGTGTCTATCTGCCTGACTCAACCAATGCTAATTGACCTAAAGGGGAGAGATTAAGTCTTCGGCACATTTTTTGATGTGTGATCAAGGTTACTGACCTTGGGTCTACACCAGGGCAGAGTTGCCTTACCATGAAAATGGCCAAGTGTACAGGCATATCTTAGTATCTGCTGGGGTTCCATTCTGGACTCTTCTGTGGATACCCGCAACCATGGATACTAGGGGCGCCTTTTTAAGAATAGGGGAACAATAGTGGTTTTGCTGCAACAAGGTAAAAAGAGAGAGACTTGTTTAATGTTCCCCTATCTTTTTAATAGGTGCCCCACTATCCATGGTAGCTGCGGATAACTGAAACCATGGATACTGAATCAGTGGATACCCAGGCATGCCTGTATTTGTAACTGCACTGATTATGGAAATTACAGCTCAATCCTAAACCTGCACACGAGGCAGGCAGGGAGGGATAGAGCAGGACAGGGAGAGGGTGAAATGGGGAAATGACAGAGCAAAGAGGAAGGCGAATTGCTCTCTGGAGGGGAGCGGACTTAGTGGCAGTGGCACCCACCAAATCCTGACTCAGGCTTGATCTGCTTTCATTGGTTGATGCAGACTTGCATCAGTGATTTTGTGGCACAGATCAGAGTAGATCCAGTGGCAGAGCGCAGGCTTACATCAGTGCAAAGGAAAGAAAGTTCTTTTACCCCAAGGAGGCCTCCAAAGGCACTGCTACATTCTAATGGGGAATGCACACTTATCTGCAAGCATGTCCCATTTAACTCAATGAGACTTACTTCTGAATAGGATTGGACTGCTTTTCATGGCAGAACTTTTACATAAGCAAAGCTTTGTCCTCTATGATCCCTTTAAACTCAAAATCTTGTATTTCATTTCCTTATTCCTATATTTGTGCATGAAACGAAATGGTTGCAGTGCATATTAACTACATATATAGATGAAAAATATTTCATTCATATATAACTTTCTTTTGGCCTGGTGCTGTGGTGTTTCCTTCAAACCCTTTTCAAACAGCTGGCTTCCTTTTGGAAAGGCTAACTTTATCTTGAATCATGTGTACTTCAAAAGGCAGAAAAGCTGAAACCAAAAGGATTATTTCCTGTTAAAATATACAAGCAGGTCTGAGGCTATATGTTGACCAAAGTCAATCAAATGAAAATGAATTGTAGGAATGTGGTTAAAGCAAAACCCAAAGGAAAATTGGTTCCTAATGGCTTTCAGGAACTTGGCTTTCCTAAGTATTATTATTAATAATATTAGTAATATTATTATTAATCTCCACCTAAAGTAATTTTGACCAAAGCCAATCATTTCTGAATGTTTATGGGCATAAGGAAGAGATTGGAAAGATGTTGGGTAACAAAAGGAGTCCTCTTTGCAAGAAATAAGCACAGCCTTTTTCATAATACTATGAGAGCCAACAATCTTGGCCTTTGTCTGATTGTTGTAATGTGGCACAACATGGCATAGAACTACAGGTGGCTGCAGTTCCCCAGCATGCCTGCTTTGTGTTCTCAAGTATTTTCACTCTTTATATGCGCATGTGGCAGAAAGTGAATTGTTGTGCAAAGTGAATTGTTGCATGGAGCCTCTTCAATTCCTTTTTGCCCTCAAGCTTTTTTTTTTTTTAAAGCCAAGCTCCATCAAATTCCACTCATAAGATAAATTATCTTATAACGATTGTCATTTTTTAATGATTTGTACTCTAATTCAATGCCCATGGATGAGTGAAATCATGTTTGTTCTGTAGCTGTCCCCCTTGGTTTATTTTCTTTATTATCTACATTTGAAAAAGACAATCAGAAGTGGCAAATTAGAGAATTGGTATTAGAGAGAGGATAAAAGAATCCCAAAGGACTGATATTTAAAGAATACTTTATTAGCTCGTACAAATAAGAAAGCCTGTCTCACTGCATCAAGAAATTACTGACTTTCCCCTGGTCATCTTCTAGTAACAAGGAGTGTTGTGGTGCACTGATAAGCAAGCATACTTCTCAGAAAATAAAATGTTGCATAACTATAAAAAACACCACCACCCCAACAATTATGTAACTCTATGCATCAATTAAAGTGGTTTCAGATCTTCAGTGATAACTATAATTGTTATTGATCTTGATCTTCTATACGGCTGTTGCCTCATGTTTTTAAAAGGTTAAAGGTAACCCACGACCGAATGGTCTAGTCATGACTGACTGTAGGGGGCAGTGCTCATCTCTGTTTCTAAGCCGAAGAGCCAGCATTTGTCCAAGGTCAAGTTTCCGTGGTCATGTGGCCGGCATGACTATACGCCATAGCACACGGAATGCCATTTACCTTCCCACCAAAGTAGTACCTGCTTATCAAACTCGCATTTTTACCTGCTTTCAAACTGCTAGGTTGGCAGGAGCTGGAACAAGCGATGGGAGCGCACTCCATCAGCTCCACGGCAACATTTTGTCCTCTGCACTGGGCTACTCTTTCATTAGCTACACCCCTGGTGGACTGTGATGAACAGATGAAGTGAAGGAGACCTGGGTGGGGAGCGGAGAGCCCTGCTTCTGCACTGTCAAACACTCATAATGAAATGACACAGATTGGCCAGCTCCTTTTCTTCTGCCAATTGAGCATCTGTGGTGATGCTTGGATTGTGCTTTTCTTTTCTTTCAACAAGCAGGTGGATCTTCATCTCATGCTTGCCAACCTGAGAATCAACCATCTCATTAGTGTCCATCGATCATGTCTAGCACCCTAACCGGAGTCTCCTGTTTGTTTCCTTTTTAAGGACTGCAAAATCAGAATGCTTATCAAGCATCTGGCAGACCCTAGAACTGAGCTGTTGAGCTGTGCTTGACTGGAGCAGTCAAAAGCAGCACAGGCCTTCCATGAACAAGAATGCCACTGGACTTTTTTCAGACCATTCTGCCTGTACCTTTGAATATGTGGTAAGAGAATTGGGTAAAAAGACCAGCCGTGGTAATGGCACATGTTTTCCTTAATCCTTGAAAGGCATCTGAGGGCATTAGAGATGTTCCTGCTGTTCCTGGCTTCTCCAAACACAGCCTGGTGGAAAATAATTGCACTTCTGAAAGACCACTCTGTTAGAATGATATATGGGGCCAAAGTCATTTTCTAAATGTGGGAATTAAAGATTTATTCCCCAATACACTGATGCATGGTTGGTCCCCGCACAGCATGCTTTTAAACTGCTGAAAGATGGATACTGAAATAGACTTGAAAAGGCACCGGAACCGAGCTCAAGAATCTCAAGTCTTTAAGTAAAAAAGACTAATAAACAGGACTTGCACCCTGCCAAACAATCAACCAAAGCCATCAGTGTGTTGAGCTGTCACGTAGATGCAGCCACTTCCAGGTGTCTCTGTCAATCTCTCTGAAAGATGCTTCCCTAGCGAGCATGCAGGGTCCAGGCGCCAGGCAAAACAGACAGACAGGTCTTACAAACTGTGGAACAACAGTGGATTTTTAACAACCAACATGGATCTAAGGCAGCAATTCTATGCACTCCTACACTCCTAGTGAAAATAATCCCCATTGAACACAGTGCAACTCGTTCCTGAATAAAGATGCAAAGGATTGTGCTATGCATTTGTGAACCAAAAACCTTGAGCATCCACCCAGCTAGAAACACAATGCGTGGTGTAGTGCAAAGGGTTTCCTGTTGCATTGTTCATTGCCTCCCACCATCATGAGATAAGCAGATCATTGCCTGGTTATTTCAAAAGTGAGCTTCCAGAGAAGAGCAAAAAAATTCCTTGTCATGTGGTGGAGGAGGTGGGTGGAATAGAAATTGGCAAAGGAACTCAGTTCAGTTGCATATGATACAAACAACATCCTAGGGCGCAATCCTAACCTAGAGTTAGGTCAGCACAAAACCCTTGTGCTGGCCCAGGAGTGTTGCAAGCGTTCTGTAAAGTGTGTTTGGCCCACTCTTTGAGGGAGGCCAAAATGCAGATTTCTACCGCCCTCCCTGACTCCAAGAGTGTTGCAAACATGCATTACGGTGCATTTGCAATACTCTTGGGCCAGCACAAAGGCCGGCCTAACTCCAGGTTAGGATTGTGTCCCCAGGCTGCTTTGTCACCTCTGCTTCTGTAAGATGCTTTTTTAGGTAGCTAAGATACGTTTCCCTAGTGCAGATGGGAAACATTAAGAAGAGGCTTTAGAGAGAGGTTGTGTTGGATTGCATTACTTCTTCATTTAAGTGGGACTATTTTCAACCTTAATGGGTTCTTGGTGGGTTTTTTTTAAGAAACCAAATTCTAAATATATTTGCGCACATTTTCACATATATGCTAATGGATTCTGAGCTGTCTGTGACTGAACAACACACACACACACACACACACACACACACACACACACAGAGAGAGAGAGAGAGAGAGAGAGAGAGAGAGAGAGAGAGAGAGAGA